>JAODXP020002039.1:0-26599 GCA_027497455.2 Sardinella longiceps | reverse complement strand
TTTTTTTATTTATTTATTTATTTTCTGTTGTTGTTGTTGTCGTGGTGGTTGTTGTTTGGGGTAGTGCCAGGGATGTGGATAGAGGGGGGGGGGTGGTCGTGTCACCATCCATGTCTCACTGCTAATCTTTAGCAAGTGCAGTTGTGAATGTTAAGCCAGCTCCTGCTGCTTCTGAAATAAACATGTTTTTTTTTTTTTTTTTTTTTTTTCTTTCTTTCCAGGTGCGGCTTGTGGCTTTTCTATCAGCACCAGATGAAGAACACGCCAGCAACCTTCATAGTGGATGACGCTGTGGTGAAGTTTGGCCAAGGCTTTGGCAACACGAGCGTGTACAGCCAGAAACAGGAGGCCCCTAAGAAAGTCAGGGTAGGAGACACTCTTTATTTGATCACAGAGCTTTTCCTCTGGTATATGGACAAATATTTTATTTATAACTCTTTTGGAGGTTTTGCTGCATCACGCTGTATATTTTCCAACTTTGTTTCTCCTTGGCTGATCACATCCCTGTATTATATTATTTTATTAATCTTTTTGCCAAGGTGTATATAGTAAAACACCTTGTAAAAAATAATAGTAACAAAAAAATATATGTAATAATATCTGACTCATAATTATAGTTATGCCAAATATAATGTAACGTGAATCCCTGCAATAGATTATCACATTAATAGAAGGCTATAACCTAAAAAAAAAAGTTCAACCTCATTTTTGAAAGAATTATGAAGGTCTTTGCTCTGATAAACGCTCCCAAGAGGGAGAACAGCATCTCTAAATAAATCCACTTGTGAGCGTCTGTGTGGAATATTATTATTCTTTTCTGAGTTACACTCTTTGGTCCAGCATCTGCATTTTGATGATGTGCACATTTTTCATCTTGCATCTATGACTTAATCATATTTTGATCATCCAAAAGTGTAGCAATGTAATCCAGTAAACCAATATGGTCAATACTGTAGTAACATACAAATATAGATTTCTGTATGTAGTCTGCACTACATCACTGTTGGATTCGATGTTCTCCTAGCTTCATGCCTCGTTTTGGGTGTGTGGAGTACTGTATGCTAAAGAACACGCTGATTACATGATTGGGAGGCTTCCATTTTTGTTGCTCGTGCTTCACATGTCTCTTCCAATCAGGTGATGATGACCAAACGGACCAAAGATATGGGCAAGTTCAGCTCCGTTACCGTATCGACCATAGATGAAGAGGAGGAAGAGATTGAGGCGGTGAGTGCACGCGCACACACACACACACACACACACACACACACACACACACACACACACACACACACACATTCTCTCTCTGTGTATGAGACATGGACTGATAGGGGCTATCATTGCTGGAGCAAATGATCATGATACCTGAGCATGAGTGCACACACACACACACACACACACACACACACACACACACACACACACACACACACAGCTCTCCCTTTCTCTCATGATGAGGTAGGGAATGACGGGGGTTATCACTGCCACATCAGTGCTAGGTAGTGAGAGGCTACGGTGATGAAAATGCTACAGTGGCAGGAGCAAATGATGGACCAGGCCACACACACACACACACACACACACACACACACACACACACACACACACACACACACACACACACACACACACACACACATATATACACACACACACACACACACACACACACACAATATATAACACACACACACACACACACACACACACACACACACACACCACGGTGGGGGATATGGGTAATAAGGTGGTGGCCAATGTGTGCTGCTTAGATATTGGGATTGAGACTTTGCAGATGATAAAATATATAATAACTGAAAAGGTAGGCCTGCAGAAGTTATAAAATAATCAAAATGTTGATACATTTATGAAGTTAGTTCGTCTTTATTTGTCCTTAGATAGGAAATTTGTTTTCACTGACCATACAAGCCTTACAGACATGACATACATTGATACACACTGCTTTGGTTCTTCACCCACCACCAAGACACCCACATACTTTACCCACCACACATGTATCCCACCATCACATACATATCACAGAGAAACATATATCCCACCATCACATACATCACAGAGAAACATATATTCCACCATCACATACATCACAGAGAAACATATATCCCACCATCACATACATCACAGAGAAACATATATCCCACCATCACATATATTCCACCATCACATACATCACAGAGAAACATATATCCCACCATCACATATATCCCACCATCACATACATCACAGAGAAACATATATCCCACCATCACATACATCACAGAGAAACATATATCCCACCATGCACATGATATTCCACCATCACATACATCACAGAGAAACATATATCCCACCATCACATATATTCCACCATCACATACATCACAGAGAAACATATATCCCACCATCACATATATCCCACCATCACATATATCCCACCATCACATACATCACAGAAAAACATGTATCCCACAGCACATACATATCACAGAACATACATCCCACCATCACATCATATCACAGAGAAACATACATCCCACCATCACATATATCACAAGAACTTTACAGAGACAAACAGAAAAACCCCTCCACAGTTACTGGCCCTACAGATGAATGAGGGAAACAGACAAATGTAAATTTGCATTAACAGATAATCGAATGAAATCAAGCCAAATCAAATTTAATTTGATTCTATCGTGCTCTTGCCAGTGAATGTCTGTGAACATAACAGTACTGTTGTAAGATATGTAACAGACAGCAGTGTGACATAAAATAAATATTACTGTTATATTACTGTTACTGTTAGTTGCAGTGAGGTACCAGGAGGAACCAATTTCATGTCATGTACAGTCCTCAAGGGAAAAAAAAACACTATACACCAACCACTTGCTTGATGGGAATCTTCCTAAAATTGAACATTTGATGCAGCAAATCCTTAATTTGGTTTCCTTTATCAAGGAACGGCAGATAATAAAAATCACGAGACACTGTTCAAGGGTATGGAGTGTGTTTCTCGAACAATTTGTCATAATTTTAGCTCTTCCATCACACTGATTGCTTCTCCATCTTGCTCCACCCACACACACACACACACACACACACACACACACACACACACACACACCTACATTTTTGAGTGTGTTTTTGATATGGCCTCACCAAATAGAGGAAGAATCCCCCTTATCCCTCCATCCTACTCTACCCACCCGTACACTCGCACACACACACACACACACACACACACACACACACACACACACACACACACACACATCACACACACACACACACACACACACACACACACACACACACACACACACACACACACACACACACACACACACACACACACACACACACACCTTATTGAGTGTGTTTTTGATATGGCCTCACCAAATAGAGGAAGAATCCCCCTTAGTCCCAGCAGGCCATCACTGAGATGGGAACCTTCTTAGCTCACTTTCAGGAACATCCTGTGCGTGTGTGTGTCTATCTGTGTGTGTGTGTCTATCTGTGTGTGTGTGTGTGTGTGTGTGTGTGCGTGTGCGTGTGTGTGCGTGTGTGTGTGTGTGTGTGTGCGCGTGTGTGTGTGTGCGTGTGCGTGTGTGAGTGTGTGTACGTGCGTGTGTATGTGTGCATAGAGTGGGATTGTTTCGCTGCTCTCCCCAGTAGCATAGTCTGTTTCATGAATAATTGATGGGCGAGTGTATTTCTCTCTTGCTGGCCCTGATGAGCGAGTGTATTCCTAGCGAGCTCACCCTCCATCACTGAGGTCTGTTGGAAAAGTACCTTATGTAAGGTGTGCTCAAACTTCTGTCAGCAGATTGAAAATGTGTATCCCTGTGGCTTATGCGCGCACACACACACACTCAAACACACTCTCTTACATACACATACATATACATGGATTGTGTATACACACACACAACCTCACTCTCATGTGGGTAATTACATCAATTGTCTGGAAGTGTGACAGAGGGTCAAGCACAATGATGGAGTATTTTGTTCTGATGGGTGTAATTGGTTGTTTCATTGCAGAGGGAGGTTGCAGACTCGTACGCACAGAACGCCAAGGTCATCGAGAAACAGCTGGAGAGGAAAGGCATGAGCAAGAGGAGACTACAGGAGTTGGTGAGTTTGCACACACACACACACACACACACACACACACACACACACACACACACGACACACACACACACACACACACAGACTCCCCTTCAGATCCATACTATCAGCAGAAGCGTGCACCATTTCAAATATCTGAGAAAACATTCGCTCATTTGACCATGATCAAATCGATAGACAAAATCGAAGGAGTCGCCCTTGGACTGGCATGGGCATATTCTCCGCCAGCCTCTTTATTTATTTGGTACACACACACACACACACACACACACACACACACACACGCACGCTTGTCATCAGAACTGCTTTTTGTAATGACTTTGGTTAAGCAGCATTGTTATGGGAGGTAAAAGCTTCCAAAAATAGAAATAATAATGAAAACCATCAAATTGAAATGTCTTTTTGGCAGCTTTTACCACCCCTGGTCCATATTTATATGCCGTTTCTGCAGATTTTATCAGCTACACATAATTTCTGGGCAACATCTGCAATTCTTCTTGTTGCCTGGTTTTTGTGTAAATAAAGACAAATTTGGCCCTTAAAAGCTAGAAAGCAGACACAAAGTAATTCTTTGTGTAAAACTACAATGGCTTGTTAAATAAGTTTGCTTTTGGGTATGTTTTCGGTCAGATATTTTAGGAAATATATGAATATTTGGCCTAGACACAGCAGTAGCATTATGCCTGGCATGTAGCACATTTCTTTCCACTGAGAGGTTGTTGTACAGTTAGTGGATGTTCGTTTACCCAGTTAAAGTGAAAGTTCGGTGTAATTCAAGCATAGCTCTACCTTTGGGTACCAATAAAGTTATCTAATCTAATCTAGCTCTTTTGTGTGAGCCTCCTGCCTGCACTACATAACGAGTGAAATGAAAGAATTTGGAATAACCTAGATCAAACGCAAACACAAGGAAGATTGTATATATATACTTTATTACAGGCTCAAGGCCCAGCGAAAGAGAAGACATACATCACATCGCGATATACATTACGTACATACATTAATATGTTCCATCGACTCAACGTAAACTGCTTGTTTGTTTGTGCGTTCGGGTTATGCTTATATTACTCCGAACTTTCGTTTTAACTTGGTCATCCAAACACAAATGCAAATCTGCCTTGGGGCACCAGAGACAATATAGTTCAGTTTCTTACCATCTGTTAATGTCCTCTGTGACCCTCACCTCTTCCACCCTCTTGCTGTTTATGTACAGTAGGTACTCTGGCCTCTTTCCTTCTGCTCTTCTCTACTTTGCACAAATAGGCTGACACTAATATAGACACAGTTTCAATTTCACAGCATTTTTTACCTCTGCCAAAGAGTTATGTTTTCGCCGGCGTCTGTGTATCTGTGGACAACATAACTCAAAAAGTCATTTTCGGACAACGTGTGTATTGGGATATGCAAGAACTTATTAAATTTTGGCGGCAATCTGTGATCCAGAACATCATCTGGAATTTATATTGTGTCTTTGACCACATTGCCTTGGCGGAAGTCTGCTTTCTGTCAGCACTTTTGTTGTTTTACTAGTAAACAGTTGCATGTGATAAATAAAACTCTTGTATTCTTGTACTCTGTAAAAAAGTCTTCTGTGCACCGTGAGTGGCACAGGTCCCTGTTGTCAAGTAGTTTTATAGTTTTATCTTTTCTTTTCCACAGGCTGAGCTGGAGGCAAAGAAGGCAAAGATGAAGGGAACACTTATTGACAACCAGTTTAAGTAGAGGGTGTGAAAGAACGTGTGTGTGCGTCTGTGTGTGTCTGTGTGTGTGTGTGTGTGTGTGTGTGTGTGTGTATATACATGTGTGCGCATGTGTTTGAACATTTTGGAAAAAAAGAATGGACTGCTATGCTCAATTTAAGAACATGGCTGTCAATAATAATACAGAAATAGTTCAACAGTACAGTAATGGAACATACATTATGTGCTGTCTTTAGTGATGAGTTTTCTTTTATTCAGTGTACTTTTCTATGAAAAAGGAACATTTTTGACATGTGATTATTTTTAATTGGTCACTCTGAATAGGTTGTTCCTCTTGTCCTAGGCATTCTGTATTCATTATTGTGATTCTTTATTAAAGATCTTTCAGTCAAGTTTTGTTTGTGTTTATCTTCTGCTGTTTAAGAGCAGCATTATGTTTTTCATTTCAGTTCTGTTTTCTATGGCCGTCTTTAACAATTGATAGGAATTAGAATGAGCGACGTTTTCATGTTTGAACACATTTAACAGGTATAACAAATATAACTAATTTCAAACTGTGCTGTGGCATGTTTGGGCACAATAGCTTCTTTCGGATGAAATTGTATATGGCTTGGACATGTAAGGGATAACGGCCACCGAGGTGTCCCGATATCAGAAGAATAATGGACGACGAAGGCAAAGAACAGCCCGACGGCGAAGCCGAGGGCTGTTTGCTACGCGAGTCCATTATTTCTCTGATATCGGGACACCTGAGGCCGTTATCCCGCTTATCACCCGGTTGCAACTTAAACGTATAGATGGTAAGCAAGTGTTTAAAACATAAAAGAAACACCCGGCTCCGTTTAGAAAGAAGTTATCCTGTTCGGTTGGGGTACTATTTTCATATGAAAGAAGATCCGCCAGGCTGCATTCTAAAGAGCATTGATATAGAACGCTGGTGAAACTTTTTAACCCAACAATGCCTCAGGTGTCCTGTTATCTAGAAATAACGGACACCCTGACAGCCAATCAGAAAACAGTATTCCATTCCACCGGGTGATAATTCTGGTTAAATTGGCCCCAGTAGTCCAGTCAGAATGTTAGCGGCTAGTGCAGACCTGGACAAACTAAGGCCCGGGGCCACATAACATACATTGGGCTATTTAATCCGGCCCGTGGAGCCTTCCCAAAATAGAATAATTTCTCAATTAGCCAAGGTGACTTAGATTATAGGCCTAATTTATCAAATTTGTTGTATACATGAAATTGAAATCCTCTATTTTCTCGTCCTATTAAGGAAGTGGGGCTACTGGTTTGAGACTTGCCAATTTACCAGCATCAACCCCCATAAATCGGTTGACTGTTAACACCCAGGCCTTTAGTCAAAATCTATAATCCAATGTGGCCCTTAGGCCACAATAATTGCCCACCCCTGAGTTAAAATGTTAGCAGCTAGTGTAATCTTCAACTAACAAGATGGCTACCCTTAAAGTAGGCTGTTTTGTGTGACTGCAACTGACAGACTTGTTACTTACTACAGTCTGAATGCAGTTTGTTTTAGTTGTCTTTTATAGTTAATGTTATGCAGCACGTGGAGCTGAAAGTAAGTGAGCAGTGTTAAAAATGGTCTACTGTAAGTGGCCTTGAGACCCAGGGTTTGACCAAAGATCATACTGACCGCTCCGCTTGAATCCTCTCTGGTTTGACTGTGGTCGTTTCCCTATGGGCTTATTTCACACCTGAACATTCTGAGATTCTAAACCATTCCATGGTAGTAACCTGAACATTCTATCATTGAAATGCATTGAGTTTATCCCTTTTTCTGACTTGAAAAAAAATGGGTAATAATATTTAAAACTCATCTAAATTCACTTTCTTTCAAATATTGCACATGGGAAGCCCACAAATTGGGAAGTTCCGAATAGATAGCCTAGAAGCTTTTGGAATATTCATGCACAATACAAGCATGTAAAACCACTTTTATCTTTTTGGGACTTCCCAATTTGTGGGCTTCAGATGTGCATTATTTGAAAGAAAGTTATTTTTTTTCCAAGTCAGAAAAAGGGATAAACTCAATGCATTTCAATGATGGAATGTTCAGTTTACTACCATGGAATGCTTTTAGAATCTCGGAAAGTTCAGGTGTGAAATAAGCCCATTACTCCTTTCTCTTTCAAGGTAGTCTGGAATAGAATGCAGAAACGGCTAAAAGATCATAAACTCGTCACAAAGCTGTAGTATTCATGGAGAAACCCATTGAGATAAATAACTGGCAGTTTGGCTTAAAGCAATGCCTTCTGGGAGGGCAATGAGGCTCTTTCATTGAGCAAAAGTCATCCATCCTGCCAGCCATCTGCCCAACCAGCCAAGTTGAACGTTTCAGTCTGCATAATTTTTTCCAAACTCAAATGAGATTAGATGTGGTGGAATCTACATGAAAAGGACACAGCGGCGTAGCTATATCTCGCTCCCTATCTGACATTCTGCCTTGTGACGGGTGCTGTGGAGGCTGCATTGTTGTGGTGTGTGTCTCATCCATGGCCGTCGCAACAAGGCAGGCAAACCAGGCAATTGCCTGGGGCCCCAGGCTGAAAGGGGTCCCCAAGATTGACTGTAATCATATTAGTAGTGAAGTTGGTGGTGTTTTTCAACAAAAAATGACTTTAAACTGGAGGTAGACACCTGTGCAATACAAATAATTATATTGATGATGTTTGAAAATTATAACAATGTGGTTCATGTAAGTATTTACGGGGAGTGAAGGGCCCCCATGTCCTGTTTGCTTGGGGGCCCCAAGCACCTTGATACGGCCCCTCCATGGCGCTCTTTCTAATCTACACTCCTCTGAATGTTTTCCCCCAAGCCCCTTTTCAGACAGACCTATCTGAGGGCATTTCATGGCTGACTGGAGCGATTTGCGAGTAGAGAACAGGGAGCAGTGAGCACTTGGCCATGCCTTGCTTCGCCTTGCCCCTGCTTACTTATCTCTGATGATGAGCAACGATATAACACCTTCTCGGATGGTGCATAGGGTTATGAGCTGAAGTCAATTCCCAACTGGCAAAAAGATTAGCGGCAAGTCCTTTAAATTGCCATGCTCATACCTCATATCTCACTGAGATCCCTTCCCGACCAGGGTTACCTGGTTACAGATAGTTACCAGTGAGTGCAAGGGGGGTGCAGACTGATACTCTTAACTGAGCATGAGCAGAATCACAACTAGAATAGGGTGTTACAGATCTCAGGAGATGGAGGATTCTCTCAACAGTGGGGTGCTTGTTATGGAGGATCCTGGCTCCTAGTGTGACCTTCAACTAAAGCCATATTGAGCACAACACCGAAAATCTGGCTAGCTCCTTCCATGGCATTCTTTGCCGTGTGTGTGTGTGTGTGTGTGTGTGTGTGTGTGTGTGTGTGTGTCAGTGAGGGAGAGAAAGAGATTGTAAATGTGACAATCAAGATTTACAATTCTTTTCACTGGCTCTTCAAACTGCTGCAGTAATAATGCTGAGTAGATGATCTATGTGGTGAATAGGTGAATAAGCATGATGAAGCATTTAACAAGTATTCCTTTCTTTGGGCTAACAGTGGTTTCACTGCAGGTCTCATTATTTCGACTTCATATTCATATGTTGACTTTCCTTCATATCTCATAAGATTATGTCTATTCTCAAAATGTTACATCTTTTTTGCTGTAGAAAAAGGTCCTGCTGAGATTGTATTTTTGTTGTATTTTTACAGGGAGTCTTCAGTCTTCACGTTTCATATGTACAGTAAAAACTATGACTAAAAAAACTCTAACTCACAAACTCTAGACCAGTGTTTCTCAAACTTTTTCAGATCGAGGACCACTTTGCCCAAAAAAATGTATCTCGGGGACCACTACCTTTGCGCTCCCTCACCAATTCACATGCCACTACCCCCTACCCTTTAACCAAATCAATTGGCATTTCTAAATTGGCGTTTCTTGGCACTTCAAATTGAGATAGCCTGAATTTTTTTTAATATAAATTAGAGGCCTGCCTCATAGTATTCATTGAACAACTCCTTTTTGGCTTTCAAATAATGTTAATGAGAAAGTCTAAATTTACTTTTTTTTTTTTTTCCTCGCGGACCACTTGAGCTTGCTCGCGGACCACCAGTGGTCCCCGGACCACACTTTGAGAACCACTGCTCTAGACCTATCAGTCAAGCCAGAACAAATAGAACAAACAATGAACCATGAATAGTAAAATATGATGTCAACAAATTGGAGAAGGTTGTGAATGTAAAACAATGACATTGTTCTGTGAGAACTGGTTGTAAACAATCAATAATAAAAGAGACACAAGGTTTAGCATATTTTGAAGCTCATTCAAAGTGTATATGCAGAGGGCAGTTCTACCCAATTCTCTTTGTTGTGTTGAGTATTTCCACTGAGAAGCAAATGCATGTTGAAATATGATGTATGAGCAGACTACAGATGTAGGGGCTTTTGCAATGAATATTAAAAGATGACTTTTCCTTCCAAGATACAGTGATATCCACTGAACCATATCATGCAAGTTGCAGTGATGTGTCCTTGTGTCTTTTATCTGTCTGTCATATCTGGACGCTTCTAACTAAAGAAAAAAAATATAAAACCTTAAGAATAAAATGCAGAATTAATAATAATATCAATAATTTATCATTTAATGAAATGAAAACATAGGCTAACTAGAAAAGCGCTCAGAGAGCGCAGACCTCCGCCAAGACAATGTGGTCACAGATGGTGTTCTGGATCACCGATCACCACCAAAATCGAATCAGTTCTTACTTATCCCAATACACACGTTGTCCGAAAATTTGATCCAAATCCGTGCAGTACTTTTCGAGTTATGTTGCTCACAGACACACACACACACACAGACTCACACACGCCGAGCAAAACATAACCTCCTTGGCGGAGGTAATAAAAACCATAACCAATACAAGACAGGACATTTGTCACACAACACAGGACATTTGTTTGAAAGAAGAAGCTTTATCGGTAAAATTAACTCCACTATGCACATCTACAGATGAATGTTTATTACATTTCAGGTGAAGTACAGCCCTTGTCATCCCTTGTCAATTCAGACATGCAGTACTTTACTGACTTTTCCATAAAGGTCTCTTTCACCCTTGGGATTTCTTGTCTGCCCTTATTGGCAGTGACAACCAATACAGGGACGAAATAAAGTTCTATTTTTAAGATAAACATACTCATGTACAATGTGCAATGTACAGCAACTACACATAAAATAGGCAAAAGCATTTCTCATATCACAAATCAGACAAACAAAAAAATGTTTCCATCACCATGGTAGCAACATCACAAAATTCTACATCACTATATTGTTAAACTGTTCTATTCTATCTCATTTAATAATTTTGGACTACTTTTAACTGTCAACAATAGCCATGCTAAAAATGCAAAAATGTTGACACATCAAATTGTTATATTCAGTAATTAAAATGACAAAAACATGTCAAAGCCTGTTTCTTTTGGTGAATCTTGCATGCAAGTGACATTGTCAGACTTCACCGGCTCTGACAAATTCCGGCACTTCAGTTTTGTTGCATGGCTACTGCCATCTGGGCAATAAATTGGCCTTCACACTGACTTAGAGAAGAGAAGTGGGACATCAATCTTGTTCTTGCCAGCCCATGTATCTTAAAAAGGCACAAATAAGTTGCTCATTTGTTTCATTTGTGTAGTCATCCAAAGATGCAGTGCAGTTGGAATTGGGGCTGTGTACGATGGTTAGTTGGTTTGCTGTCTTGAAAAGGCACAAATAAGTTGCTCATTTGTGCTATCTTCCAAAGATATCCAGTAGGAATAGGGGCTGTGTAGAATTCTTGGTGGATGGTAGGGTTTGCAGGGGGTTTGTTGGGTGGGCAGAGGGGGGGGGGAGTTTTTTTTTTTGCAACAACAAGGGGAGCACCTAAGAGCAACAGGGGGAGGAAAAGCTCCCTTACCTAAGAAAGAAACCTTGAGTAGATCCACGGCTCAGGGGGCTAACCTAACTGCCGGGGGTAGGGGTGGGGGGTCATGGTGAGGGAGTGGGGGTGACAGGAGAGATGGGATAGTGTGTGCTGTGTGTATGTGTGGAGAGGGTATGGTGGTGATGGTTGCTGTATGTACAGTATGTTAGGAGGCTGTCTCATGAGCCAATGTGCTGTGTTTGTGCAAGAGGCCATAGTGATGGCAGGGGAGATGGAGAGGGGGTGATGGAGAGAGTGGTGATGGGGCCTGTATGTTGAAGGGAGCTTCCTGATGTGGCAATATGCTCACTGTGTGTGTGTGTGTGTGTGTGTGTGTGTGTGTGTGTGTGTGTGTGTCCATGTATGTGTGTCTCTGTGTGTGTGTGTGCGTGTGTGTGTGTGTGTGTGTGTGTGTGTGTGTGTGGTGGAGGACCTACCACAGTTTTCCTCGTCGGCACCATTTGGATTTGTGTGTGGGGGGACTAATTTACTATTTTCACTTTAACACATAACACCATATTGGTTTTGTCTTCCAAAAAATGGTCAGGTAAGAGCCTATAACTTGGGAAGTCAAACAGACTTAAAGAAAAAATACAGAGTCAATCACTCCATATCTCCAGGCCTACAGCTTTAGCCCTACAGCTCCCCAAGAGTATGCCACTGCACATTCTCCATCTCCTCCCAGAGGAGACTAAACTAAAGTGAGGCGAAACAGTCAATCAATCGACCCCAAAAAGTGTTGTAGGAACATCACAATGAGTCTTAACTTGCTTAATTAAAGTAAACTAAGCTAAGTAGTTGCATAGTTCCTCTGTAAAGCTTCTCCTAATACCTTCATTTGCTGGCTGTCTCTCTGAGAACAAGTTGTTATTTCTCCTCATGTTCACTTGTCTCAGTCCTCCTGCATTCCTTTATGTTCTTTTACTGCCATTATTTGTCAGTCAGCCAATGTTGCTCTGCCTCTGCTACTCATCATCCCTGATGGGCTTTGGAGACGTTGGAGCTGTTATGTCTTTATCTGTCTGCCTGTGTATTCCCTGCTTTGCTCACATTGTTGTTGTCTTGTTGTTGTATGCCTTTGCCCTTACATTAATACAGGATACATCAACTCCCAGGAGTCTTTTTACCGGTCGGAGAGGCTTCTTTGTCAATGTTGAACATTCACATTGGGTGTAGTGGGATCGGGACTAGATTAGCATATACTGTAGTGTTTGGCAGGCAAATTTATTTATTCATGCGCTTCATGCCGAGGAGGACTTCATGCCGGTGAGCCAGGGACTGGGAGATCTTTCCCGTGGTGTCAGAGAGGTTAGCCTGTTTTGGTAAATATTTAATTAATCAGATTATTTGCGTGCAATGGAAGCACCCCACCACCCCACCCAGTTATCCGAGGTGTTTTATTTGATTAGCTCTTTTCCCCCTCTCTCTCCCTTTCACTCCCGCTGCTGTGTTAGTATTGACTGACTCTGAGTGTGTGTGTGTGTGTGTGTGTGTGTGTGTGTGTGTGTGTGTGTGTGCGTTTGTTTGTTTGCTCAGGTATTTGCTTTGTGATTGGAATATGTTTGGTGAGAACATGCATGGATTTCATATGTTCTATGGAAATAAAACAATAACAACAACCTCCAAGGTCATAAGATCAGGTTTATGTATTCAATCCAACTTCTGGCTATTTGGCACACTATATACAAACCCTCTCCCCAATCAATCAAACACAAACACACACACACACACACACACACACACACACACACACACACACACACACACACACACACACGGACACCACAGAACGACAAAAAACACAAACACTGCAAAGTGAGGCCTTCTTGGAGGCAGATTGGGAGAGGAAGCTGACCCCACTGTGAATATAAATATGCATCTCCTATACTGCGGCGTGTGGGTAGCAGCACTATGAATATAACATGGCCTCCCAGTCGGAGAGCTGAACTGGAGGAGTGCAGGTAAAATAAAAAAAAAAAAACCTCTCACAGCTCTCTCCCACTGCGGTGACGGCTTTTCCAGGAGGACTCCTGCCGGCAGGATGCCTGCTTCTGCACCCCAAGGAGGACGCAGAGCAGGGGCGTAGCACCAAATACTGGGCCCTGCAGAAGATGTAGTCATGGGCCCGCTTAAAGGAATATACCGGAGTGAATTCAAGCATAGCCCTGATGAAAGAGCTTGCTAAATGCGCTAGTTAGCGAGTGGAACAAAATAATTTGGTACAGCACAGACCGAACGCAAACACAGAAGCGAACAGGTACTTTACACTGAATCAATGGGACCTGACTGTTGGAAACCGAAAGTAAGATCTGAGGTTACATTGACTCAATGTTAAGTGTTTCGCGTTCGCGTTAGGTCTATGCTGCTTGAAATTCTTTCATTTCATGCGAAATATATTGCTGTTAGAAGGCTCGTGCAGCAGGGCTATGCTTAAACTTACTCCGGTATATTCCTTTAATGCTTGGAATAAAATTCCAGACTCTTGAAGGGCCCTCTCCCCTCTCGGGGCCCTGGTAACCCAGTTCTCCTTTTTCCCGCACTATGACGGCCCTGACACAGAACATCAACATTCAGTTACAGACTGACTTGGTGATCCCTCGTTATTCCAGAGGACAGATGAGACCTTGCATCATAATAGGAGTTATTAGAGTAATTTGTCACCTGTTGCTAAGGGAGTAGAGGAAATTAATTACTTAAGCAGAGAGCGAATTGAGGGTTTTTTAATTTCCTTCCTAGGCTATCCTTTGTGGAATGGACTTGAATTGCTGGTGCATAAACCTCTAGCGCTCTCGTCTCGTGGCATTGCTTCACAAGTATGCCAAGTGAAATGTCAGGCTTTCTGTTACACAGGTTTAGTCTCCGTGCAGAACTACTTTCTGTTCCACTCCACGGCAACTGATAGAATGCTTTCCTTTGGCTTAGCTCCTATTCCAGTTCTTTTCAGACTTGACTAACAAATTCACACTGTGTCTCCTCTGAAGACATCTGAATTATCTCGGTCCCTCCATGTATGTCTGTACAAACAGTCTGTGAGCAAGTGAGCGCTTACATATTTCATGTTGTTAGTTACAATAGGAGGTGACGGATGTGAAGGTTAGAAATGTCAAAATACTGCATGCCTGACTGAACATATACATTTCAGTGACTGGCAGTTCTCTGGTTTGGGAAGCATGTTGTTATCTATAGACAAATAATGTAAACACACAGACAGACACACACACACAAGCAAAGAACAATCAATAGCAGACCTACACTAAGGTGCAAAATTCAAGCACATCAAATATCCAGCGAATATCAAACCTGCCAACTTGAACACGTTGGTAGTTTGGTGGAGGAAAATGTTGATGTTCGAGGTTCTAAAATGGTTCTTAAATAGTTAAAATGGTTTGTAGCAATACATTTCTGTCTGAAAATCTTTCAAAGTCACATGGTTAATCAACAATTAGCAGCAGGGAAAGAGCTTAAATGTGTGCCTATTTTTATAACACCAGAGAATTCACGGTCACATATTATGCACTTCTCTATGGCGAAACGTGGCTTTTCTCGCCAGTAGGACGTCCATGTAGTCATTCACCCCCTGCAGAGAAGCACCACAGGATTCTACTTACATCAGTCACACAAAACCAAGTTAATCATACAATAATTACAGAAGATTATAGTTTGTGAATATAATAACAAGTAAATATTAATAGTAACACTTTAAATGAGATGTGGAGCTTGGCTGAGCTTATGTAAGTCTGCCATAAAAAAAATCTGTGTATTGCATAAATATATTAAATACAGTGCACAAAAACAAACAGACATAGAAACTTATTTTTTGACTTATGATGAGCTAGATAGAAACGGAGTGAGGCCTTTAAAAAGTTCTTATGAAGAATTTATGGGACTGAATCAATGATCAAGATATGGTATGTTGTTACCAAGCAGTATTGCCTTCAACAAGCATTCCTGCAGCTTCCATTGGTGTTTATAGGTAAAGCCACGTAACATTATGAATAAGTCTGCCTGGTCGAGGTCACATTGCATGACTAACAAAAACATTTCATTTGCGTCAGTATAATTGTTGTCATTGCATAGTAAAACTATGTTATTCTAAGGTAGCAGACAACAATGACCTTGGTGCTTAAAAACACATATTCTGCTAGATTTGTGTCTGTCTGGTCTTAAGCAATGATATATCAGGCACATACTGTAGGTAAAACTACACACATCATACTTTGAGATGTTCCACAGACAGATTAAAAACACTCACATAAATCTGTTCAGAGACATGGAATATGTCCATGAGTTTTTATTTAATGTTATTACAACTCTTTTCACTGTATAATACATATTCAGAGATATACATGATAAGAAAACAAATATTTTATGAATATTAACTTTTTTTCTATCAGATTTCATTAGGCCTATCTAAAACCAAGACATATAGGTAATATTAATGTACAGAGCAGAAGGAAAGAGGTCACTGCACAAGTAGTAGCAGCCTACTGTACACTCCAAATCATATATGGCAAACTAAATGAAATTAACAGATAAAATTCTACAAGGATGCACACATGGAAATTTACAGGAACTATTTAACCCATCCTTCCTTGAACCTCAAAACGTAGGCTACTTGTGTGTTTTTGTCAGTGGGGATTTCATGGAATAGCATTTATTTGTAAATAAATCCAACAAATCTAGACGTACTGATGCGGCAGCAAAAACGATTTACTCAGCCAGTACGTCTAGTTGCAAGCCATAGGGAAACTGATTGGTCAGACACCATTGGTGTTCACTAATCACAGCGCTCTATAGGTTTAGAGTCATAGGGTGGGCTTCGCCAAAAACAGCTGTCTTTTTAATTGGTGTTTACATCTTGTTCGTTCCGCTGATTGGTTAGTGCTGTCCTATTGCATGAAAACACAGTTTGTAAGATAACTTTTGAGTTATTGAGTTGAGAGACAAATTGAGTTTGGTCTATCTGTCGATGGCAGGCATTTTAATGTTATAGCATGGCTTGGCAAGGAAATTTTTATTTTCAGTTGATAACAGTTGAGAAGTGTCCACAAAGTGGTTTCTATTGAGTTCCCATTCTTATCCGGTCTCTCCAAATAATATCAGCAATATAATCCTCTCCATGAACGCAATATCGCCTTCAGAAACCCCCCAATCACAGCACAGCATTCTACACCAGAATATAACTTAGGCCTATTATCTTTCGTTAGTCCAATGTTAATAACATAATGTAAATAAAGTATATCAAGTAGAAAATTGAACAACTGGGTAAGGAGTAAGTAAGAACGACAAGGCTGTGAGATTCTTCAAAAAAGCATGACATAAACTTTACCAGCCAGGTGCAAGAAGCACAATTATTTTAAATATTCTGAAAGCAAAACTGATGTCTGCATTGTACTCTAGGTAGGAGCAGGTAACTGCTGCAGTTATTTTTATTCCACAGTAACTGCTATGATCATACCTTGATACTTTTTATTTCTCTGATCTTACCCACTAGTGTGTTACGGGCTGGAATCTAAGGTGTTACCATCTTGTTTAATGACAGAAAAAATGTGATCCAAGAACTAAAGCTACAGTAACTGAAAGAATTTCCAAATTTGATCAGTTACACTAGTTTGCCATAATGTAACACCTCATTTACATCACAGTCTAAATCTTTGAAATCTGGCCATGACTGTACAAAGTCACTAAATTCTCATTATCCAGAGCACACACAAAATCCACACAATCAAAATGATAATGCCTTCTGTGCAGACTGACAAAAGGGCGAAGCTGATCATAGTGCTCAACGTTTACACTGTGCAGACAAATCATTTCATCACATTCACCCCTTATAAAAAATAACAATGTCTGAGAGGAGTGAACCCACTGTATATGCAGTTTATTTTGAGACTTGAATTGAGTGAGTGAGGTAGAGCTTAATTTTAAAGTTTCCCTTTGAGTGTTTTTGCCTTTTTCGGTTTTAATCTTTTTCATGTGTGTGCCATCCCACTCCAGCCCATACATGGTTTCCTTCATATAGTTAGCTTCTTCATCACAAAGGCCAACACACCAGTTATAATTGTTGGCAAACCGAATTGCCCAGCTAAGATCTGCACTTTTTATATCATTCTTTAAGAAAACTTTTTGAGAGATAAAGATACCATCTGATTCATCATACGGGTCCTCTGAGTAATAATATAGTGTTTTAAGATCTGAAGACAAGCGTGAATGCTCCTCTAAGTTACTAGGGTCAAAGGTCACATTTGTAGGTTTTGTTTCACCCCAGTGCTGTTTACATGGGTCAACTAAGACCAAAAGGCCTCGCTGCAGCTTTTTCACATTCTTCATGGCTTCAGAGCCATACTTGAGAAGGTCGGAAACCACATCAGCTTTTTCTGTATTCTTCTCTAATCCATGTACAAAGTCTACAGTTCGGGTTCTATCTACTGCTTCATGCAACTCTGCATACTTCTGCAGAAATACATGGGAGTCTTCTTCAGACAGGGCTGTATCTACTTTCTCTCGAGCTATTTGTGTGGTCCTAAGACGAGCTACAACTGAGTTTTGTACTTTTGTCAAGCCTGTATTACGCAGAGTAGCCAACCCCTCGGCCTAAATAAGTAAATGAATCTCAAAATTGACACAGCAAGATAAATATTCTGAATTCAAGAAATCAAACTAATTGAGTAGTCATTAAATTCCCTCTTTGGCCTCGAAATTCCCTCTTTGGCCTTGAAAATGTATCATGAATATCTTAGTTTAGTTACGCTTAGCCTAATATTCTCCCAATTGGCTTGAATATGTTATTTAGGATTACTGTATATCAAATTAAAAAAGACAAAAATGCAAATCCAATGTAGCACTACCGGTAAATGAATCACTGCAACTTAAATGTAGCTATAAAAACACAATTACAAAATATCACATTCATACCTTATTTCAGTTGTGAAGTCTTCAGCAGAGCTACACTGTAATAGCAAACAGATGACAGTTATGGGAAGATGACAAAGAGGAAGTGGCGAATAAGAGCTCTCTTGTGACAGTCTACATAATCTGGATACACCCACTCTCACCTGAAGGATTTTGCATTTCAGATGGAAAATTCAAATTGAGCTAAATGGTTGGATGAAATGGTCAGGCTCGGCAATATCCACAATGCAAAGAAAAATGATAAGATCATACTCACCCATATTGATAAGGTAAGTGATCTGGTGGAGGTGTCCCAGCCCTGACATAGCCCGCCCATAATACGAATGTTCATACGTATCCATGGTCTGGGAACGGTCCTCTTGGGCGTGTTTATATCGGTAGAGAGTCTACCGGCCAATAAGCGACGCTGATTAGACGAGCTGTCCAATTGTTTCAAACCAAAAGTGAATGCCCTCCCCCCGCAGTATAATCGCGCCAGGTTAAAGAACCTCCAGACCATGAATACGGATGAACAGCAGTATTATGGTCGGGCTATGTCAGATTGGCACTACCTCAAAGCCCAATTCGATACTTCATGTGGCCCAGTTGAATACAAGAAAAGTACCCAGGCAACGTCAACTACATGCTTGCCAGACTGGCAGTGCCAGTATATATTTATATAGAAGTTGAAAAAATCTTTTTTTCTCTTATGTGAACCTCAAACCTTTGGCAGCTGGGGTTTCTGTTGGAAAGGCAATGTACAAGTAAATATCTATTTATTTATTCATTCAGCTGATAACAGTAGCTTTGGGAGCACAACAACCTTGTCCTAGCTCTGCACTGACACTCTGCCATGTTGCCCTCACAATCACTTTATGTGCTGCAACTAAATTTACCTCTAGCCTACAATTCTTTTTGACTAAACTATTTTAACTATTAATCATCTGGTTTTCTTGCCCCTTTTCAGTTGAGAACAATTTATATTATATGACACTTTCAATACCCTTTGTGAATCGACCAAAGTCCATCATTATAAATTATATCAAAACATCAGAGGGAAAGAAAAATTAAAAACAAACCATTCTTCATCTGTGTTCTGTGAGCTTTGAGTTAATCTCATTGTCTGATGCATGGGGACAGCACTGACGGCCTACTGGGGGCACAGCCAGCCCTTTACTACAAGGCCAAATAATCATGTGCTGATAAAGGTAATGAGCTGGTTTCTCCAGAGTGAACGAAAGAGGAAATGAGAAAGAATAAAGTAAATGCCCTCAACATGAACCTCGTCTATAGTCCTCTTCTTCAGAGACCTCAGTTGAAAAGTGAACCTCATCCTCATCGGTGCTCACGGACGTGTCTGTTCCTCTGCGGGGGATGCGGGGGGATGGCTTGCGCTCAGAGCTCCCCGCTCGTGTGCTAATGAAACAATCTCAGCCTAATTAAAGTCTGCAGGGCCTCAAAGTGTTACTGTGACAGAAATGGAGGTGAGTGAAGCTTTAAAGCAAATAAGAGAGAACTCCAGTTGTGGCATCAAGAGGCAGCAGCTGAAGAGGAAGAAGAAAGAAAGAAAGAAAGAAAGAAAGAAAGAAAGAAGGAAAGAAGGAAGGAAGAAAAAAGGAAGATAACAGGTTGGCTCAATTGCCTGCAGAAAGCCTCAATAACACAAAGTACAATAGAGGCATATTCTATCTTATTCTATATTTTATATTCTATCTATCTTCTTGTAATAGGGTGACTACCCCCACTGCTCTGGATGCATGTTCTGTAAGCCTTGAGTGAATTTGAATGCGACTGATAGTGAAGCTGTCTCCACTTGACTGACTCGATTTCGGTTCAGATTGAGGGACAGAAGTTTCACCATCTGATGGAGCCATATCATCCATTCTGATTCTATCGCCCTCTGACCGGGAAATGATTGCCTGTTCGGCTTCCTTTTGGATTCATTTGATTTCGGCTGTCCTTGAAAACCCATCATGCCAGATGTAAAATGTTCCGTTGTACCTCAGAGGCATGCATATAACAATATCAGATTTCTTAAAAGACGTTCATACTATCATATGACATTCATACTCAGAGCAATGATCTTTTTTGTTTTTCATGTCGAAATTATTTTGATGAATCAGCCTGTGTGTGTGTGTGTGTGTGTGTGTGTGTGTGTGTGTGTGTGGTTGGGGGGGGGGGGACACTTCAGGGTCCTCTCAAGATTCATTTGTTGACATCGCAAACTACATGAAGCACTTGGAGTTTCCATTTCTTTCTTTAAAAAAAAAAAAAAATAAAAAAATAAAAAAGTAGTGTATGCGTCTCTGACGTAAAGCTAACTATGCAGCCCACTCACACTTCATCTAAGCCTCATAATTCGACACTCATTCACAAGTCTTTGTTATTTAAAAATCAAGTGCCGCAATGGTAGCACTCCTTGTGTCTTAGATGCTTGGAGGTGCTAAATGAGAGGCGGCAGCAGACATAATGCTTGCCTTTACAGGTCTCTGGTGCCTCACTGATAAAGCAAGGGCCATGAGTAGACTTTCTTTAAAACTCACAGCTATGAATTTGTCTTCTTGGGTTGTGCAGCTTTGTCTCTGGTGAGCCACTTAGCCTCAAGTTAAACTATCATTATAAAAAAAGAAAAGAAAAAGCCTCAAAGCCTGACACAGTGATATTGGGACTATACTGCCATCTGGTGCTTGAGTCATGAACTGCTCCTCACATGGCACCTAGTTGCAATCGCTCAACATGTTGATGAGATGATGATGAACTTTAACAGTAGCAGATCTGGATGCCTGAATAACAGGTGGTGTGGGCATCAGGGGTTGCATCAAACACACACACACACACACACACACACACACACACACACACACACACACACACACACACACACACTTGACAACAAATTATCAGAATCTAAACTGAAAAACAACACACAAACTCATGAATGAACATAAACCTTATTTTTATTTGATCATAGTGATCATAACATTTGTAAGTACTCAACAAAGTAACTGAAATATATCAATGAAAAAAAAAACCTCATAAACGTACAAAGGGTTCACTGATTCAACATTCAGAAAGTCTAACTAATGCATTATGTACAATTATTCAAATGTGAACAATAGTATTACCATCTGATTCTTGGACATTATTGATTCTATGGGCAGCCTCATTACGTATGGGGCAAAACAATTACACCAAAATCCAGGACTTTTTTCTACATTGCTGACTAACAAATTAGAACTACTTATGTCACAGATTGTCTAAAATCCATAGCAAAGGGAAGATAACTCAAGGGGTAACAACAATAACAACACAAAAGAAAATGAATTAACAATGAACAAAACAAAAATAACTCCCTAAAACTACCCAAGGTGTTTTAATAGTATTTCCATTCCTACACAAGTTTATTTTTGTACCAAACCAACCAGAACCAATGATTTAGATTAAAACTCAGAATGCATATGCATGGAATCACTTTTGGTTTGGTTGATTTCGACACTCTTTTCACAGTTCTCGCCATAGTATGGATACTCGCACCTGCACATGGCCAGGAAGATATCTGACACACGAACACAGGTTCCTCTTCCCACCCCCCCACAATCTCGTTTGTCGCAGGGATCTTTTGTCATAATTTCCTCCTCACTCTTCATCATAACCACAAACTTGTCTTTCTTGAGCCCTGCTTGGCAAACCCCAGTGTAAATAAGAGTACTCAGAGTTGAATTGGCCACTAGAGCTGCGTCATCCACCCCCTCCCCGTCCTCTGGTGCTGTCAAAGCACCAAGGCTCTGGTGAGCTTTTTTGTCCCACATGAAGGCGTGCACGGCTGTGTATGTTTCCCCAACTGGGATTTTCCGACTTCCCATGTCAACCATTTTGTCACATTTACCGAGATTCTTTCCTACATTGCTGCAAGAGACTGACGCTTTCAAGCAACTAGCAATGGTGTCTGTGATTTGCTTTATCTGTGACCCCTTCATTTGTCTGGCTATACTCACAATGACATCATCTTTTGGCACAGATTCAAATCCCGTTAGGATGTGACTGTTCCGAAATTCCAAGATGTGATGAGAGGACTTTTTGGCTTTGAATGCCACAACCATCCAGTCATACCTGTCATACTCTGTACTTAAACGTAACCAGACGTCATCTGCTAGCTTTTGACGATCGTCAGCCTTGTGCGCTTCTATGACTTCTTCCACATCTTTCTTAACGTACTTCATACTGTGATTAATACAGTCAAACTGGATTTCGCTCATTATCAATGCCGCTTTGTATAGACGTTCAGTCTGATGTTCCAATGTTGCTTTACTCAATATACCTTTGACGGCAAAGTACAATTGATCCATCTTATTGCCTTTGTAAATGAGCAAACTAATGAAATCACCAAAGCTTCTGATATCCTTTTCATGGCAATGAGCTTTTTCAGCCAACATATCTCCTAGCTTAACAATGAAGCTCTGTCCGGTTTGTTCTCCTGTCAAATAATAGTACAAATGTTCCACATGTTTAGGTTTGTAATTTTCTACAAAGTGTCGAACATGTTTATCCATTATTTCTTCATCGTTCTTCGCCTCTAGAAGATTTTCAATCAACATTAAATAATTTGTCCATGCTACATTGATATCCACTTCTGTCTTTCCAAACATGGCAGCAGCCCAGACATCCCATTTCATCTCTTTTTGATATTTGCCAAAGGTAGATTTGAGATGAGCTATTTGACCTTTTAATGTATCAGTATCTACTTTTGGATTATCGTCCAATACTTCAGTGAGTTTAGTCACCCCAAGAAGGGCCAGTGTTAGAACACCTGTTGATACTTTGCCTGGTGTTTGTTCTACCATGGATGTGACACTGACAGTAACTTCCAAGGCCATCACAATGGTCTCAAGTGCATACAAGCCAATTGCTTTGCCTATATTGTAATTTTCGGGGGTAGCTTCCCCTGGTCGTGGTTTGTCTGACTCCCCTGGTTGGTGGTGTTTGGCCGGATGGAAGGATGTAGTCTCGGTGGTCACAACGAAAGAGCAGAAAACCAGCAGCAGCAGTAGCAGTAGCTGCCCTGTAGATACCATGACTGGTAATAGCCTACACAACAAAACAAACAAATGTAATACTACATGATCCATGGTGAAACAGCATTTGATGTCACTGTATACAATGTGTATGGCTTGACTTGACTTACCTTGCTGTGTGAAACTAGTTTTCCCCTTAGTGCCCACTGGGTCAAAGACGTGACATGCCTTTTTGGAGTCTGGACATATTGCAGTAATAAAAAAGAAAATTAAATATATTTTGCGCATATAAAATTAAACTACATTGTCCTGTTTATTAATTGACTTGAAAAATGAAAACTTGTGTTTAAAGTATTGCCATAAATTATTATTCAGAGTAATGGATGAACTTCAAAATCACTATTTCATCAATAACATGAGCTCTATGTGTTTAGGGTGGGCTTGGCCAAAAACAACAGTCTTTTGAAATGGTGTTTACATCTTGTTTCTCTGATTGGTCATAGGCTATCCTCTTGCATGCAGAAGCAGTTTGAAAGATAACTGTTTTGTTCCGCCCACGATTGAGTTTGGTCTATCTATCAATGCCAGACTGTTTATTTATTTATCCTTTGTTTTCCCAGGGTAGTCACATGCCAGATTATACATTTTACGTATAGGATGGCGTGCCAGGTTATCAGGGGACCTTTCCCATGTATTATTTTCATTGGAAATCATTCAGTGTCATGAGATCAAGATGGCATTTTAATATTTGACCCTTCGACATGGCCTCAGGAAATGAAAGACCTCCACAGTTTTGGAAACACAACAGTTTGCAACATTCTCCAAAAATATGAGGCCATCTTGCACCTTGACAAAGACATCACTCTGACACAGGGCTGTTGCAACAAGGCAGGCAAACCAGGCAGTTGCCTGGGGCCCCAGGCTGAAAGGGGCCCCCAAGATTGACTGTTTAATCATTTTAGTAGTTATGTTGGTGGTGGTTTTCAACAAAAAATGACTTTAAACTGGAGTTAGGCAACTGTACAATACAGATAATTATATTGATGATGTTTGAAAATTATAACAATGTGGTTCATGTAAGTATTTGGAGACAGCTAACCGAAGGCTCAATCAAGGACAAGGAGGACCCTCTACAGCAGCAGCAGCAGCAGCAGCATCTGCCACACAGGAAGCTGAAGCAGAGGACAGTGATGTGGACACTGAGGAGGACAATGGGGGCGACAGTGAGGAGGACTTTTAAAACTTATCACGGATGAGGTGAGTACCAAACACTATCTGCTGGTACTCACATGAGTAACTCACCAAAAAACTTATGTGCACCCCTGCATATTATCACACACACACACACACACACACACATACACAAACACGCATTCATTTGACACCAAACTATCACAGAATCTAAACTGAAAAAGTACACACAAACTCATGAATGGAGATAAACCTGATTTTTATTTGTTTATTTATGTATACAACAAGCTGATCAGCTTTTCTTTAAATCAGGTTCAAACTATTGACCCACGTCACACGGACAGGGACAAAGTGTTTCTAACATTTGTGAATATTTTATTTCAAATTAAAAAACAGTATGTGCAATTATTTTTAATGTCAACAATATAGTATCATCTGATTGTTTTGGAGCTCACAATAAATGAGATGGACAGAACAGACCTGCGTGCTGGGTCATCACCCTTATTCATGGGTTTATTGCGTCATCACCCTAATTTATGGGTTTATCCTTATTATATGATTTTCATCATCAAACTGAAAGACTGAAAAGCTATACAGCTATTTTAAATGTGATTCTAATATGATACCAATTGTTCTACCACCTGTTCCATGTCAAGAAAAATACTATCTGAAGGTGTGGCCGTCAAGGTAGTATTTTTAGAATTTTTGGAATTGCTTGACTGTAATGGGAGGCACCTGCTATATACTGTACTCTGTGGGGTGATTTTAGCCAAACCCACTTCAGTTAGCCAGCCTATGTGATGATAGGGGAGGAGTTAAAGGAAAATACCAGAGTGAATTCAAGCATAGCCCTGTTGAAAGAGCTTGCTAAATGCGCTAGTTAGCGAGTGGAACGAAATAATTTGGTACAGCACAGACTGAATGCGAACGCAGAAGCGAACAGGCACTTTACACTGAATCAATGGGACCTGACTGTTGGAAACCGAAAGTAAGATCTGAGGTTACATTGACTCAATGTAAAGTGTTTCGCGTTCGCGATATGCTCTTCGAAATTCTTTGATTTCATGCGAAATATATTGCTGTTAGAAGGCTCGTGCAGTTGGCCTGGCGAATGCCAAACTAAAATCACAAGTGATATTTAGTCTGGGGACCTACCTATTGCATTTCTCGTAGCGGAAGCATCGTTTACAATTGTCCATAGCCGTTTATTGGGCGCTACGAATGTCTATCATAGCCTCTGTACATACCTCGGACCCAATACCAGAGCCACCACGTGACGTAAAATGCAATCGAGGGCCGTACAAATCCCTTTTTCTTCTACGATTGGATACCGAAAGCAAGCGAGAAAAACGGCCATGGTCACCATGCTCCTCTGCAGAGTGAAATGAAATAAGCGCGCAAAGGAGCATGGGAATTCCCAGGCTATTGTGCAGTAGGGCTATGCTTGAATTCACTCCGGTATTTTCCTTTAAATTGAGTAGAAATATGCATCTACAATATTTGGCTTTCCTCGTCTTGGTCATGTAACGGGCCAACTGCTACCTGGGCAGTCTCTCTCTCTCTCTCTCTCTCTCTCTCTCTCTCAAGGGTGTCCTGCGATTTGATTCACCCACTCCAGCATCAGGGTACCTTGGGCCTCATTTCAGTTCATTGCCTAATTTCAGGAAATCAGCACTTTGGCAAAATAGTAAGTACAAGATAAGTACATGATATTAC
>JAODXP020002037.1:22500-25262 GCA_027497455.2 Sardinella longiceps | reverse complement strand
CTAATTGGGCAGGTGGACAAACACCTGAAGCCTCTATGCCCTTTCCACCGCTAACACCCCATCAGACCACCATAGTATAAAACAACCTAATTCCAAACAAGCTGGCAGGCTTGGTTAAATATTTACAACAAAAATGTAAGTGTAAATGTTTTATCTGATTGTTTTTGTCAAGCAAGATTTGCCGTTAATGTTTTCATGGTCAGATTGTAACACTCAGCTTATTACTCTTAATATCTCATATTCAGATTGATGTAGTTCTTTAAATTGTGGAAATTGTGGTTTGTATTTGGGATGCCCTGTCTAGGCCAGCAGAATAAATTGGGCTGGGCAAGGGATTTTAGGCTATTGACAATGGTTGTGGTGCTCCGTCTATAATCAATGAATTTATTCATAATCAATGAATGAATCTCTTTTACCAAAGAGACTGGATGTCCACACAGGTCACTTTCATCAGGTAAAACCAAAGGTTTAAAACCAAAACATTGTATTTTATTTATTATTAAATATTTGCTTGCTTGCTTGCTGGTCAGTGTGCAGGAGTCCTTCTAAGCTCTTGATCTGTGACCATCTGGTTTTCTCCAAGTCAGAGATGGGCTAGAGAAAGCAGAAAAAAACAGTCTTGAGAAAGTAGTATGTGTGTGTGTGTGTGTGTGTGTGTGTGTGTGTGTGTGTGTGTGTGTGTGTGTGTGTGTGTGTATTTAGATTTGTGTGTGTGTGTGTGTGTGTGTGTGTGTCTCCATATTGCAAGTTTTTGGGTTTGAGTGTCTATATTTGTGTTTGTCCGTGTGAGAGAGAGCTTTTGGGGCTGTGTGTGTGTGTGTGCGTGTGTGTATGTGTGCGTGTGTGCGTGCATGTGTGTGTGTGTGTGCGTGTGCCCAGTGGTCAGGGCAGATGTTGGCTAATTGAGTGGAGCTGTAATCAGTGGCTGAGGTCCAGTCTCCAGGAGGCTTAGTGTTGCCATTAGCCTACATTCCCCCTCCACACTAAAACCTGCACTGCCCTCGCATCTCTTTCTCTCTCTGTCTCTCTCTCTCTCTCCCTTCTAATTCCCTTCACACTAATACTCAACCCAACCTGCACTACCCTCACCATCTCCCTCTCTCTCTCTCTCTCTCTCTCTCTCTCTCTCTCTCTCTCTCTTTCTCTCAATTCAATTCAATTCAATCAAGCTTTATTGGCATGACAAATATTTTTTGCATTGCCAAAGCATAACATAAGTTTACATGCAAACTTCTCTTTTATTCTCTCTCTCTCTCTCTCTCTCTCTCTCTCTCTCTCTCTCACTCTCACATTCTGCCCCGACCTTATTCTGCCCCGCCCCAATTGACCTTTCGCCAGAGTTTGATTGACGGGCGTTCTGACCAATCAGAACGCAAACATTGCGACTTCAAAAAACACATGGCTTTAGGCCCGACATTCATAACAACAGTCAACTGTCACTTGCCGTAGACGATGCAGATGGGTGGACAACTCTAAACCTTCCCTAAACTCAAAACTGAGATCAGGACATAAAGGCAATGGATCTAACAGCTTGTCATACCCCAACAAAAGTAAATAAAATAATCAAGAGTTATTTCGCTTGTTTCTGTAATGTTTGTTATGCTAGTTTAAATTCAGGGGCTATGTGATCTACCATTAGGCTACTTAACATTGTTTGTTATCAATATCTGAGGGATTTACTGACAATAAATGTAATCAATGCATCAATAAACAACGTGTTAAACTAAACCATACACAGATGAGACATTTAACAACCTTAGTGTTAGGGAAAATATGTTATTGTTAGCATTGTCGCTAGCTAGCGATTATTAGCAAGCTAACGTTTAGCAAAAAACAAGTGTTCAATTTATCACACTAACCTACCGTAACTATTTGGCCAGAATGTTAAAGTTGATAAGTCTGAAATAGGCTGCCAAATTGGATTTGTAACCCACGTAATTTAACTTTACAGCACTGTAACCTAGCTGTAGTAGCCTGTGGTAGTAGCTGTAACAGACTAGGCTATCTGTTAGGTTCTTTCTCTTGAAATCAACGTCACTTTCTTTTAACGTTATCAAGAATTGACGATGTTGTTGACATTTAGACATCGCAAAACATTCGTCAAGTCAAATAGTAAGCTTAGTCTGCATTGCTTGTGGGTAAATATTTGACCTCAAAATAGCATTTCGGATTTGCTACTGGTAGAAGTTGGTGAGTTGGTAGTCAAGTGCGCTCCTGCCTCTCTGTGTACCCTGCGCTGTTTTTTTTTTTTTTATCGTGTTTAATAAGTGAGCCATCACTTTTATGCTATAGGTAATGTAGAACACTTTGACATATCAAGCATCATTACAAGTGAATACGTACAGCTTCCTACCTGTCAGGTTTTCTAAGTTGTTTATGGGTGTTTTGGCCATAGAATTGGCTGTAGAATGCCCACAAATGTCGGGCACAATGTCGGGCCACTCAAAGAACCCGCCCGGGGGCGTGTCTAGAACGCTTCTGGCGAAAGGTCCATTGTCTTGAAGCTTCTGTTAGCCACTTGCCTCTCATTCACATCCATGTAATTTTCATGAAATACCACAATCACAAAACTCCTTATTGTAGCCGTGGAAACAGTTTTTATTGCTAAAAACATATATATGAAGAGTTCAGATGCAAAACCCCCTAAACACCATTTTTGTGAAAACTGAGTTAATGATATTGTGTGGATCCTGTATAAATCTAGAATATGTAAATGAAATGTTTTTGTGAAAAAAATAAAATAAAACCTACTCCCCGCCGTG
>JAODXP020002037.1:12500-17500 GCA_027497455.2 Sardinella longiceps | reverse complement strand
TGTGTTTGTTTGTGTGTGTGTGTTTGTGTGTGTGTGCCTCCTGCCTGCACTTCACTTGATTTCCATGTCGCTTTGTTTTAAACCCATTCTCCGTCTAGACCCCACAGTCAGTTAGACTGCAACACACACACACACACACACACACACACACACACACACACACACACACACACAGGTCATGTAAACACAATACTTACATGGTTATGGTAGATAAAAATAGCATTTGTGTGTGTGTGTGTGTGTGTGTGTGTGTGTGTGTGTGTGTGTTCTTAGAGGTGGCTGGTAAGAGTGTACTCACTGTTCTGTTTTTAAGACGGGTTAGACACATTGGCCTCCTCTGGCCCCTCAAGCCTCTTACAGGAGCGTCATCTAATAACCACAACACATCCTCCGCAAGTGTGTGTGTGTGTGTGTGTGTGTGTGTGTGTGTATGTATGTATGCTTGTGTGTGTGTATGTGTGCGTGTGTGTGTGTGAGAGAGAAAGATACTGTGACGTGTGTGAGTGATGTGGATGTAACGGGTATATGTTTGGGTTTCTGTGTGTGTGTGTGTGTGTGTGTGTGTGTGTGTGTGTGTGTGTGTGTGTGAGAGAGAGTGAGAAAGATAGAGTGACATGTGTGAGTGATGTGGATGTAACGGGTATATGTTTGGGTTTCTGTGTGTGTGTGTGTGTGTGTTGTGTGTGTGTGTGTGTGTGTGTGTGTGTGTAGAGTTTCACATAATCTGTCACCTGGCATTACTGACCTGGTGGCTTCTACTGTCCATTGCGTCACATTGTCACTATGACAGTATGTGAGTGTGTGTGTGTCCAGTGGCGCCTCCAGGCGTACGGCTGTACGCACTGTGCGTACCTTGGGAGAGAGAGAGAGAGAGAGAGAGAGAGAGAGAGACGCGCAAGCGAGAATCGGGCGGAGAGATTTGTCATTTATCATGAGATTTGTCAAGTTCTGAGGTAGCCTACTGAAATGTTTTAAATGTGTCAATAGGCAAATTTATTTTTAGGAGTTAATAGGCTTGCATGGCCGTATCTATCGACGACATGATGCGATTTCGCTCTTGTCTATTTGTGATTAATGTTTTCATGTAGGCTATTCGCCTATTTTCTTTTGTTTGAAAGCTCGAGAAAAGCAGTAGGGCCAAGCCTTTTTGGCGAGTGCCCATGCCACGCCGACATCACTCTGGGCTATGCATTATAATATTCTCATAATGAGCCATTTGCGATTAGTGGGCGCCCTTCGTTTCGCGCGCCAGTGGAAGGGAAAGGGGAGGGGGAGAGGCCCTGTCCCTACACCCGGGCAACTATAGTGCAAGAAGTTGGTGAAGTCTAAACCACGGCAATTGCTTCGAAATAAGCATACTTCATTCATAATATTGTTAATCCAACCCGACAATATCACAAACAATTTCCTGGGTTGTGCAAAATCTTCGCTTGCCTATATTTCAAAACAACAGCATCAAAGGCTTAGACCTAATTGATGTCCTCTACCTTCAACAGGATAGGCTGCTCACAAACCCAAATGAACTCTCCTCTGTGAATGTGAGAACCAGGAGTCTCAATTTTACCAAGACACACGTCCTTGCCATATAATGATAGGTTAAAAAAAGTTGGTTCTCCCCCTCAAGTAACGCAGTGCCGCCCGCGCGCATGTGTGTGTGAATGCAACAAAAATTAATTGTAGAGTTTATTGTTCATAGTCTATAGTTAATGTTCATGCAGGTCAATTTTAAAGTTCAAGTTCACGTTTTAGGCGTTGATCTTTACAGAAGAACGGCTGACGCACGCACATTTGTTTTTTTTTTGTGCGTACCCTACAGTTCAATCCTGCAGGCGCCCCTGTCTGTGTCTATGTGTACCAAGGGACTGTACAAGATAATAACAAGTCAACTTGATGCCAGACACAGCCACAGAACCCAACAAGAACTGGCAGTGTGTGTGTGTGTGTGTGTGTGTGTGTGTGTGTGTGTGTGTGTTTGTGTGTGTCTGTGTGTGTTGAGGGTAAAAAAATCAGGGATACTGAAACATATGTTCCCAACATTATCATGAAAGTATTTTAGCATAAACATACATGCACAATACATTACAGAAGATAATGGGGTTGGATAATATGATAATATAGTCATATATGCACGATATATTAGGGTGTGTGTGTGTGTGTGTGTGTGTGTGTGTGTGTGTGTGTGTGTGTGTTGGATAATATGTTAACATCTTCATACATGCACGATACATTAGAGATTATGGGATTGTAAATTACTTTAATCTGTTAAACTGGACATACCCCTTCTTAATTTATAGTAATCTGGCACGCAAGGACATGCACGAAACTGCACAGATGTGAGCACACATACACACATACACACACACACACACATACACATGCTTGTAATGCTGTCAGTGGTCTGTTTGCCTGGAATGCATGATATAGTATTTTGCAACACCCTGCTGCAGTCACTCGTCACAATGGAAAAGGGTGTGTGAGCATGACTGCGACATATGCTTGTGTGTGTGTGTGTGTGTGTAGACCTGTTCAAAAAAAAAACTTTTTTTGTTATTTTAAAGCCAATTGCTGTGATTCCCATTCTCCAAGCTATGGAATGACCAGATATAAAATTATTTTGGTCCATGGGAAGGCCTGCCTCATGAGCCATGAAGTTTTAATGCTGATTTTTGTTAAAAACGCCTGAGATTTTGGCCCATTTTGCCTCATAACTTCCATATAATTAGTCATAGAACATTATGAAAGGTGCCATATGAAAGCTGGGGGCATGTACTTTCAGGTGATACCCAATATGTTAGTGATCTAGACAGTCATTGTTGTTTTTAAAGCTAAAAAGTGCTAAAAAAATTTTCAGATCAGACATCACATCGTTTTATCTGTTACATGTACTAAATCAACAAATATAATGCCAAATTGAACTTTGCAATGATATATATTTACAGTAATAGCATTGGAACATTAAAAATAACATTTTCTGCACATAGGAACACAAAACCAGGTGTATTAGGTTGAACAGGAAAGCTGTCAAAGCTGTCAAATTTCCTCGTAATGTACTCCACAACCTAAAGCAGACAACTTCTCTGTTCTAGATTTGCTGTTATCTCAGTGGCAAAATCAGACATCATTTTCACCCTCGTTCAGAAACATCATTAGGCCTAGTCTCCTTGATGGACTTCACAAACTTTTCAGCTGAATGGTACCCATTACTGGGTTCCCACACATCCTGGAAAACCTAGAAAACCTGAAATCTTAGGGGTGGCTTTTCCAGTTATGGAAAACATCTGTATTGTCCTGGAAAAAATCTGTATTGTCCAGGAAAATTGTAATTGCATTTAATCCTTCATTCAGATTCGTATAGCCCTCGTACAGTATACTGAGGAGATACATTTATCTTGATTGTGTTTTCAAAATGTATGATGTCAAAGCATGGTAAAAATAGCCTTCTTGAACCCTCTTATTTTAAATATCAATGATTTAGAAAAAATATTAGTACTGTATTGGAGAATGATGTCCTTTCTGCAGAAAATATAGATTCCACACCAGCATAATTTGACTCCTCTAGCAATGCCCAAACCAGTTATAACCATCAAGGCTGACCAAAATAGCAAAGTTACAGCAACCTGGCAGTACCTTCCTATGCTCTTCCACTTGATTATCATCTCTCTAGAGTACTCGTTAATTGTTTCTCACTAGTGAATGGGCAGAGTCTCTGTACAAAAGAAAGTGTTGAACAAAGAGCTGTTCAATTGTGTTTTCCATGAGTTTGATAGTTTAGTTTGACCAGATGTTCATCCTTGCTAGTTGCAGTCCTTTTGAAGTCCTTTTATTGCAAGTCCCTTCGCTCAGAGGCCATCTTGGAGATTTTGACGTAAGCCATATCTTCATTAAAGCAAAGTTTTTGGTGTAATTCAAGCATAGCCCTGTTGCAGGAGCCTGCTGACTGCACTATAAAGCAAGTACAATGAAAGAATTGTATGAAAGAATGAAGAAATAGATCGACTGTGAACACAAACGCGAAAAAGCAGTTTACATTGATCCAATGACAAAACATTTTGCGTTCGGCCAATGTTGTTAGAAATTCTTTCATTCCACTCGCTATCTAGTGCAATAAGTACTGTATACTCAGACATGCTTGAGTTATGCCTACACCAAGTCTTCACTTTAAGACATTATGAATTTGCTCACTGTGCCTGCACAAATGCACCGCATGTTGGTGTATCGTAGCTTTGATAGTTGGTGATCCCTGTCCTTGAATTTGCGGAAAAAAGCCTAGAAATGTCCTTACATTTGATGTTGAAGAAAGAGTGGGAACCCAGATTATACTCTTTCCGGGTTTCCCCTGGTTGAGTTATCCAATCAGTCTCAACTCCAAGTGCATCAAATAAGAAGTGTGATTCTGGCCCTACCAAATCAGTAAGTGTTGTCGATCGATTGATGATGGGGAAACAGACTGTCTGATTTTGCCACTGAGATGACAACAAATCTAGAACAGAGAAGTTGTCTGCTTTAGGTTGTGGAGTACATAATGAGGAAATTTGACAGCTTCAAGAAAGCCATACTGAACTAATGATAATGTTATTGCAATAATTGACTCTCCAGTTCCTATATAATATGTAATTACTTTCATGTTCAACCTAATACACCTGGTTTTCTGTCCCTAATGTGCAGAAAATGTTATTTTCAATGTTCCAATGCTATTACTGTAAATATATTTCATTGCAAAGTTCACTTTGTCATTATATTTGTTGATTTAGTACATGTAACAGGTAAAATTATGTGATGTCTGATCTGAAACCTCCAAAATCGCCTAAAATTTAGCACTTTTTAGCTTTAAAAACAACAATGACTGTCTAGATCACTAACATATTGGGTATCATCTGAAAGTACATGTCCCCAGCTTTCATATGGCACCTTTCATAATGTTCTATGACTAATTATATGGAAGTTATGAGGCAAAATGGGCCAAAATCTCAGGCGTTTTTAACAAAAATCAGCATTAAAAC
>JAODXP020002037.1:0-10000 GCA_027497455.2 Sardinella longiceps | reverse complement strand
CGTGTGTGCGTGTGTGTGTGTGTAGTTGTGTGGTTGTGTATTTTTTTACTGTAATGACTTTGAGATTAAGACAATGAGGAATCTGTGGATTTTAGCATTTTCTAATATTCTGTATTACCCTGTTATCCATGTGTGTGTGTGTGTGTGTGTGTGTGTGTGTGTGTGTGTGTGTGTGTGTGTGTGTGTTTGTGTGTATGGTTGTTTCCTTTCAAGACTGATTACAATGTACTCAATGTCGGCTATGTACAGTTTAAGTGAATGAATGCGTGATTGTGTGTGTGTGTGTGTGTGTGTGTGTGTCTGTGTGCATGAGCTCATGTGAGCATACCATACTGTATATGCTTGCGTGACTGTACAATGCGAAGGGGTATGTCCAGAATAACAGACACCGCCTATATTGTCTACATGCCTCAGATTACAGTAATTTCCCATCGTATAATCTCTAATCCCAATCTGTCTGACTAGAAACAGGCTGAGGAAGTTTTGCTGTCTACACCACATCTGCTTGGTCTCTGACCTCAATAACTAATAAGAATGAAATATTCTGGCACAACACAACTTTGGACAAGCACAGTAGCGCTGTGTCTAGTGCTAGCATTCTAACTAGCTTCATAGACAGGCACAGTAGCGCTCTGTCTAATGCTAGTATGCTAACTATAGCTTCATAGACAGGCACAGTAGCACTGTGTCTAATGCTAGTATGCTAACTAGCTTTATAGACAGGAACAGCAGCACATCAATCAAACACTTATGTTTCACTTGGCTGACTCGTCGTCCCAGTCCACATTCAATTCTGGTTTGGTTCGGTTCCAGGTAGGGTTGCCAACTTTCAGAAATCAAAATAAGGATAAGAAAATATTCATAGCAACTTCATAGTACTTATCTCTCTGATCCTACATCTATTTCTCCCTGAGCCTCAAAAAAACGGAACAAATACGGAACGCGTCGATTTCTCACTGTAATACGGAACAAATCCGTATTTTACCGGACAGTTGGCAACCCTAGTTCCAGGGTCATTTCCTGGTCCCTGTCCATCTGTTTACTGCTCATTTCCTGTCTCTTTACTCTGTCCTGTCCAATAAAAGGTGCAAAAATAAAAAAAAACATTAATGCATTTAGAAAATAAAAGAAAAAAAACATTAATGCATTTAGCAGACGCTTTTATCCCAAAGAGGATTAACAATCAAGCTACAGTACATAGGAGCCTTAGAAGAAAATATCACTTGTGTCTTTAGAATGTGGTAGTGCTAGGACAGGAGATGTTCTCTGAAGAGCTGGGCCTTAAAGAGTTTCTTGAACACAGCCCCTGCTCTGGTTGTGCCAGCGTGGAAAGACTCAAGAAAAGAGTCTGAATTGGGATTGGGACAGCCAAAAGGCGTTCCTTTGATATCCGGAGTTGGCGAAGAGCGACCTTAGCCTTTAACAGTGTACTCAAATAGGTAGGTGCAGATCCAATGAGCACTTTGTAGGCCAGCAGATGTAGGCCATTTTGAATTTGAAATAAATAAGTAAAACACATACAGCAGTGTCCTGTCTTAGAATGCTGATGAGTGCCATACATTTCCAGAATATCTGATAAAGGCTTATATCTATCTATGTATATTGTTAGTATTGTTAGCAGGCTACTGTGAGCCGGCTGTTATTTAACAGTAATTCATTCATTAGATTCATTAGATGCTAACTATGTTAACAACACTGCTGGGATTGTAGATAGTGTGACATGAGCATTAAATACTATTAATGTCTGTCTGTTTATCGGAATTAAAGAGGCAGCTTCCTGGCAGATTAAATCCCATGAACTCAGGATGACACACAGGGTTACTTTCAGAGCTCTGATTCCATGTAGCATGTTCCAAAGAATTGCTTTGGCATGCCTACTAATGCAAAACGCACACACTCACACAAACACACACACACACACACATACAGACACATGCACACGCGCACACACATGCACACGCACACACACACACAGGCATACGACACACACACTCACATGCACATACTGTACAGTGCATAATATACATTCATTCATACAGTACTGTAAATATACATATTTCATAGGCTGACAAAAAGCCATACTGGCAAATGTTTTATTGATATATTTTTTACTTACTTACTCCATTCAACATTTCATTCGTTCATTCATTCATTCTGTATAACTGTAATTATTTAGCAGACACATGATCATTAGTGACCATCCAATCAGGGCAGAGTTCTAAAGTCAGTCATGTGGTTGCTGAGCACCACAGCTTAAAGAGCAGCTCCAGCTATCTCCAGTCTTCAGGGAGGACTCATATCTCAGTGGCTAGACAGCACCAGGGTAGACATGTCCACACCAGTCACTGGGCTGTCTGTCTGTCTGTGGGCAGTCTGGATTTGTCTGTTTCTCTGTCTGTCTGTCTGTCTGTGTGCCTGTGGCCAGTCTGGTTCTGTCTGTCTATCTTTCTTTGGGCAGTCTGGACCAGTATGTCTGTCTGTTTTTTTTTTTTTTTTGTCTGTCTTACACTCTCTCTCTCTCTCTCTCTCTCTCTCTCTGTCTTCCTACCTACCTATCTATCTATCTATCTATCTATCTATCTATCTATCTATCTATCTATCTATCTATCTATCTATCTATCTATCTATCTATCTATCTATCTATCTGTCTGTCTATCTGTCCATCTGCACAGACAAGCAACAGCTCCCTCTAAAGGGGAGGGAGGGCACTGACACATCTGTCACCATGGCAACATCACTCTCCAGATTTTTCATGTGAGGAAAACTCAGAGAAGATTTTTAGAGGTGTGTGTGTGTGAACCATCAGTCCAGTACAGTGATATGTGGTGTGTGTGTGTGTGTGTGTGTGTGTGTGTGTGTGTGTGTGTGTGTGTGTGTGTGTGTGTTGTGTTATGTTGTGTCTCCATCTCTACATGGAACTTTTGTCTTTAGTAAACTTGTTGAGATCCTTAGCAACCACCGTCTCTGAGTTCCCTGGCAACCACTCACCTAACCCGCCATTCTACTGCTTACAATAGGAATCAGCTCTCTCCAGTCCTGCCTATTCACTTTGCAAACCACTCACACACACACACACACACACACACACTGTATCACTCACTAACGAAAGTGTGTGCGCACACACAAAATAACTCACTCTATCACTCACCATCACAAAACAAGTGTGCGCACTTGCACCACACACACACACACGCACACACACACACACACACGCACATGATGACACTCACACACACAGTCTATCTCTCATCATCACGAAACCAGTGTGTGCACACACACCACATGTACGCGCACACATACACTCACAAACACAGTCTATCTCTCGTCTCCACAAAAGTGAACACACAAATGAAAATGCTCTGAGGTATCCTGAGGATCGTGCCCGCACACACACACACACACACACACACACACACTCAATGACACACTCACACACACAGTCTATCTCTCATCATCACAAAACCAGTGTGCGCACACACACCACACACACACACACACACACACTCACACACAGTCTATCTCTCATCTCCACAAAGGTATACACACACAAGTTCAAATGCTCTCTGAGGTCTCCTGGGACACACACACACACACACACATTGAGACAGATAGCTCTCTCTCTCTCTCTCTCAATACTCTCTCTCTCTCTCAAACACACACACACACACACACACACACACACACACACAGAGGGAGAGAGAGAGAGAGACTAAGTGAAATGGCTAATGGCTATATCCCAGTACCAGAGTGCTCATCCATTAGGTTGGGTCATATCTAAGCCCAGGTGAGATCAGGTGAGTGTCTGACATGGCCTTGTTTCAGACAACACACACACACACACACACACACACACACACACACACACACACACACACACACACACACACACACACACACACACACGTGAGAGTTTTAATAAAGCCCTGGTGTAAATGGCTTTCTCTCTTTGCCCTATCCATCTACATTCTAGGACACGTTTCAGACAGACAGACAGACAGACAGACTGACACAGACTGACTGACACAGACAGACTGACTGACACAGACAGACAGACAGACAGACAGACTGACTGACACAGACAGACAGGCAAACAGAGACAGGCTGACACGAGACTGTGACTAGGGGACACAATGAAACAATGAAAAAAGCTTTTTAAATTAGATCAAACTAGATCAGACATAATAGGACAAAAGATACACACACACACAGGCAGTCACACAAACAGACAGAGTGGTTGGGCTCTATGACACGTGTCTGCCTTTCTCGGTCTCTTCCATTAATCCATTCTTCTGTTGACCTGCTGAACGTGTGTGTGTGTGTGTGTGTGTATGTTTCCCTTTGCCTCTATGTGTGTGTGTGTGTATGTGTCTGTGTGGTTGTGTATTTCATACAGTGTCACCTTTGTCTAGATATGTGTGTGTGTGTCTCTGTGGCTATTAGTGTGTGTGTGTGTTTGTGTATCTGCATGTGTGTGCACACACTCATGCCTGTGTGTGTGCGTGTACACGTCTGTACCTGTGTGTGTGTATCTGTCTGCATAGGTGTGTATAGTTACCCCTGCCTGTGTGTGTAAGCGCCTGTGTGTGTGTATGTATCTGACTGTGTATGTGTGTGTGTATCGCCCCATGCAGGTGTATCTGCCTGTATGTACGGTATGCACATGTACCCACCCATAAATATGTGTGTGTTTGTGTGTGTGTGTGTAGAAGCTTGTGCCTGTGTATCTACCTGTCTGCCATTCTGTTGTGTGTCTGCTTGTCCTCCCCATCCTTCATCTGACTCTCCCTCTCTCTCAACCTCTATTCCTCTATCGCCCCCGCATCCCTCTCTCTTTCCCTCTATCGCCCCCGCCATCCCTCTCTCCTCTTCTGTTCTCTTGTGTTCTTTTTATTGTCTTTTAATCGACCCACCTGTCAGATGGTAGCCTCATTCCACTGTGTGTGTGTATGTGTGTGTGTGTGTGTGTGTGTGTTCCACAAACAGACAGACAAACACATAAACAGATTAATACAAATGAACTCCTCTCCCTGGAACCAAATATAGTGTATGTGTGTGTTTGTGTGTGTGTGTGTGTGTGCGTGCGTGTGTGTGTGAGAGAGAGAGAGAGAGAGAGAGAGAGAGAGAGAGAGAGAGAGAGAGAGAGAGAGAGAGAGAGAGAGAGAGAAAGCAAGATAGAGAGAGAGAGAGAGAGAGAAATAGAGAGAATGAAAGAGAGAGAGACTGTTCACTGGAGACTCTTTGAAACACAGCGATCAGCAGAAAAAGACAGTCTGTCTGCTGTGCCAATGAGCAATGGGGAGAGGAGGACTGACACTTCATACAAATGACTTCCTTACTTCCTTTTCTTTCACTCTCTCTCTCTCTCTCTCTCTGGTTTCAAATACATAAACACACACACACGCACGCACAAACACACACTACAAAACTGAATACATCCCTATTAGTCTGAGCGAATTAGGGTTGAAGGTGGAAGTAAATATAGCCAAAGCATATTTGGTATCAATTGAACCGCAATTTTATGTAGATTTAGGATATCAGGTGCCTGCAGAGCCAAGATTTTCCAGAAAAAAGTTATTGAGCTTTGAGTGGACCATTAGTCCAAATGAATGGGATTCGGGTGGATTTTGTACTACTACTACATTTTGGCCTGAAGCATGAAGGAGGACTAATTTCACCATACATCCTATACATTTTCTGAAAGCAAACACCTTCAGGATATTACATAGCATGATGTGTTTGCCATTGAGGTATGCTCCACCCTACTCATTACAATAAATCCCAAAAATTAAGAAATTTGGCATTTGAAAAATTGGCCATTTTTGGTGACATTTAGGCCAGTGGCATGTAGGGGAAACATATTAGACCCCATAAACTATATATTTTCTGAAAGCTTATATGCCCAGGATTCCACCTGCAAAATCTTTTCCACATCCTACCCCCTTTATTATTTTAAAGCTTATGCCTATTTTGGTGGAATATTAAAAAATATGGGCATTTCTTGGACAAAAGTGCCTATGGAATATATTAGAAAGTAATAAACCTTGACAAGTAATACTTTTCTTGAAGGCAGGGAGCTTTAGGATCTCAGTAAACATAAATTTAGACAGGTTCCACCACCTTCCTCCCCTTGATACCCATTTATAGGTCAGCGGGTATTGGTGATTTTGGTGTATAGCCAATGTATTTGGAGCTGAGGCGTTGAGAGAAAGCTATTCTACCCCTTATGCCTTTTCTGAAAGCTTACATGCACAGGGTGTCATTTAAAGTGAATTGAGACAGGTCCCACCCTCTTAATCTCTTCACTATCCATGTATAAGGGTGCATTTGGGGCTAATTTGACTAGCGTATAGCTCATTAGCATATTAAAATTATTTTTCAGGAAAACTTGTAATACAAAAAATGCTACTTTACATGGGTACTTTCATTATATAAAGTTTTATTTTGATAGGACCAAAGGAAAAAAAATAGCCCTATTCAGACCTATATAATAATCATTATACCATGGCCTATTCAAAGCCCTATAATTTTTTCCCGGTACAAATTGGTGCTGCAGGCACCCCAAATTCTTAATCTACAGAAAATTCTGCTTCAAATTATACAAAATATGCTTTGGCTATATTTACTTCCACCTTTGACCCTTTTTTGGGCTAATTCGCTTAGACTATATCGTAAACAGTGTTCCATCTTACCTGAATTGAACACACCCACACACACTCACACACACACGGAAAGATGCTATGTTATGAGCATGCTTTCTTTCTTTCATCAGGCAGTGCAATGTGTGTTTACATACTGCACACAATTACACTGTCAGTGTAAACACAGACCTTGCCTATGAGATAAAGGTTGAGTGTAAAGGCCAGACCAAAGACCCACAAAGTGTATCAAAACACAGGTGAGGTAAAGTATGAGTGTAAATAAACACAGGCCTTGTCTATGAGTCTCTCTCTCTCTCTCTCTCTCTCTCTCTCTCTCTCTCTCTCTCTCTCTCTCTCTCTCTCTGTGTGTGTGTGTGTGGTTGCTGGAGACACTTTTTCAGTCTCTGTATGAAATTTGGGCAGCAGGGAACACATAAATAACTCACCCACATACACAGCGAGAGAGAGAGAGAGAGAGAGAGAGAGAGAGAGAGAGAGAGAGAGAACTCCCAGTGTCTGTGTGAGATTTGGGCAGCAGGAAATCCATAAATAAGTCAGAGCTTTAAGTTTGGCTGAATAACTTTCCTCTGCTAACTCTTCCTCTCCTGTCATCTCTCACTCTCTCACACACACACACACACACACACACACACACACACACACACACAGTACTCATACACACCACACACACACTTCCCTCTGCTAACTCTTCCTCTTCTGTCATCTCTCACTCTCTCTCTCTCTCTCACACACACACACTTCCCTGTGCTTACTCTTCCTCTCCTGTCATCTCACTTTCTCTCTCCCTCACACACACACACTTCCCTCTGCTTACTCTTCTTTTCCTGTCATCTCTCACTCACACACACACAAACATGCTCACACACACATTTATTTTCTTCTTCCATCCTTTCCTTCTACATCATTCTATTTTTTCTCCACTTTTTCTCTTGTCTTTCTGCTCTTACTCTCTCCATCCTCCATCACTCTACCCCCTGTTTTGTTTCCTTCCCTTTCTCCTTGTTCAAGTGGTCCCTTCTCTTTCTTATGATATTGCTCTTCTTTTTTTCCACTCCCCTATCCCTCTCTCCTTCTCTCTCTCTATCTATGTTCTCTTTCTCCCTCTCTACATTTTTCCTGCACTCTATCCCACCATCCCTCCTTCCCTCTGTCTTTCTGTTCCCCCTTTATCCATGTGTGTGTGTATTCTCCAGTGTGTGTGTGTGTGTGTGAAGCTCCAAAGCTCTGATGGTGAGACTCAGATTCATTATTCATGATGGTCCTTTAGACTGCACTGGGATAATGCAGGGGACACTCAAGGCATACACACTCTCTCATTCTCTCTCACACAAACACTCTCCCTCATTCTCTCTTTATCGCGCTCTCTCTCTCTCTCACACACACACACACAGTCTCATTCTCTCTCACACAAACACTCCCTCATTCTCTCTTTATCTCTCTCTCATACACACAGTCTCATTCTCTCACTCCCTCACTCTCTCTCTCACACACACTCCTCTTCTCTGTCTGTCCCACTCTCATACACACTTTCATTCCCTCTCTTTCTCTCTCTCTCTCTCAATTGAATAATCTTCATTGCCATTACAATTCATATAGAAATAGTGTTCCAAAAGCACTTCACAAACAATGGTGACAGATTCTCTCTTCCTGACTCTCAAGAGGGTCACAGACTAACGGGACATGAACACACAATCACAGGACAAGTTGTACAAAATATAAATGCACATCACAAATTTGTTATTATTAAAATGATCTGGATTACCTGTATTTGTTCTCTTTAGGATTCAGGGCATGTAGTACACAACTAGGATGGAGTATTTAGAGCAGTATTTAGAGGAGTATACAGTATGTTACTCAAGCAACTCAGCTGAGGTGAGAGTAATGGAACTGAACTAAATTAGATAGCGTGGATTATCAAAATTAGCAAGGATTAGTGGTTCGCTGACTTGATAGTAGACTCCGGATTTGTTTCTTAGCCTAATCATTTCATCGTCTTTTGACATAACATATAATTGTGTCTTTCAGGAAATTATGTTCTTTTGTGACTCCGTTGTTTCATCTTACAGAGATGTTTTACATCTTGGCAACATTTTTATCAAATAATGGTCACCCGTACAGATCCATGGTGAGGACTAAACAGGTGACGTGATGAAAAATATGTTACAGTAATTTTGGCAGGTGGCTCTGAAACTGAAAAGAAGTGGATTTGTCAGAAAATAGATGGACAGATGCTGGACTGTGCAGCTGACAATGAGGGTCCAATGAGGGATTCCAGCGGGCCACTGACAGTAGTTTAGACTCCTGGAGATGTGCTTATGATGTATTCATGTTTGTGTGTGTGTGTGTGCATGTGTTGGAGTGTGGTTTGAGAACTTAAAAAAAAAGGCATAAGTCCTGTTGCCCACTATTGTTTCAGACTCACACACAGTAGGAACACAGCTGTCACGATGATGAAGATGACTCCTCTTCCTACTCCTCCTTCTTTGTGCTGCTCTCCTGCTGAGGCAGCAATGCTGTGTGGCTCTTATATGTGTTGCCATCTTCATCATTGTCAACACCAACTTTATTGTCACTGTCATCATCATCATTTCATCAACTACACTGTGAAAAAGAATTTGTAATGGTTACTTGAAAAATGTGTGGAAACTCGTTGCCTCAAATGAGTTAAGTATAATTTCTTTTTCAAGTTCAAAGTACTTTGCATCTAAAAAGAAAAGTCATATTTACTTAACTCATTTGAGGCAATGTGTTTCCATACATTTTTCAAGTAACCATTACAAAATTCTTTTTCACAGTGTAGTTAATGAATCATCTTCCTCATCATCAACAATATTATTATCATCAAGTCTCATCAGCTGTAGCATAATTAATCACCATCTTCATCATCATCAATATGATATTTTTAGCCCCATATCAAGTGGCACTGACATTGCATAATAAAGGAAAGATGAAAACAAAGAAAGACATCAGTGATACATTGAGGGTTGAAAAGAAAGAACAAAAGAAGTAGAGATGAAAGGAGAAAGTGAGAGTGAAGAAGGGAGGAGGAGGAAGAGGAGAGAGAAGAAGACAATGGGTGGATGACAAATGTGCTGATATAAATACCCACAATGCTCTCTGACATAAATACCCACAATCCTTTGGGGCCGCGGTTCCTCCCACAGTCCCCTGCAAGGGAAGCCAGCATCCCAGTGGTACCTCCCACACCAGTCTAGAACACACACACACACACACACACACACACACACACACACATACTGCAGACTTACTGTACCTCATTACCTCCCTCCTCATCCCACAACAGTCTAGAACACACACACACACGCACACACACAGCAAAC
>JAODXP020002035.1:10000-26776 GCA_027497455.2 Sardinella longiceps | reverse complement strand
TTAGAATGTTTTTAAATCCACTGCAGAGGAAGCAAAATTCACAAAGATGTGTATTTATGCAGTGGCAATAGCAAACCTGGCAACAAGGAAACTATAATCTAAAACAACATATAGCAAACAGTACATCACTATAAACCATGACAACCTTGTTCTTTGGTCAGGTCTGAAAAGTGTAGGAAATGTCAATGAATACTAGTCTGGCTATCGCCAAACTAAATAATCACAAATATTTAGTCTGGAGACCCACCTATAGCTTTTCTTGTAGCGGAGGCATCGTTTACGATTGTCTAGATACGTTTATTGGGATCTACGAATGTCTATCATAATATTAGAACCTAGCTCAGAGCCAACACAAGAGCCATCATGACGTAAAATGAAATAGAGTGCCGTGCTGCGTTCCTTTTTGTTCTGTGATTGGATACTTACTGTAAAGCAGGCGAGAAAATCGGCAATGGTCCCCATGCTGTTTTGCAGCATGAACTGCAAAGGAGCATGGGTACGCCCAGGCTAAATGAATACTGCATTTACATTTATGCATTTAGCAGACACTTTATACAAAGCGCAACCAAAGATCATGGAATAGTGAGCAAGATAAGGCATCATAATACATTTCAATGGGAGCAAACTGGAATACTTCCTGTCTGCATAAATGCATTACATCACAATAAGAAAGATTCTTTAAGTCTGCATAAATCATTACATCACAATAAGAAAACATTCTTTAAGTCTGCATAAAGGGGATTTTTCCCCCCTCCCCCTTGCAAAAATAGAACCAGGAACTGAACCAGCGTTGACACCTCTCGCTCCGCTTGAATCCTCTCTGGCACAAGTCTCCCCTAGAGCCACCTAGGGTTAAGCATCTTGCTCAAGGGCCCAATGGTGGCAGCCGAGATACAAACCTACAAATTCTAGAATCAGGGACCTTAACCACTATGCTACCACCGCTCCCTGAATATTGCAGATCTCTTTTTCATACCTGGACTGATCCTGGTTCAGAATGAATTTGTGCACAGACCACAAATAAACTAAATAAGATTTACTAAATCATTACGCAATGAATGAAAACCACAATGTGCACCAAGAGCAAAACCAACAAGCAAACTGAAATCTCACTTTGAATAAGACCTACATCTAGATGGCACACACACAAGGCAAGACAAGGCAAGTTTACAGCGCATATCATACAGCTGTGCAATGTGTTTTACAGAGGAAAAAAAGGCAGGAACAGTGAATAATAAAAAATAAGATTACATACAATAAATAAGACAAAATTTAAAAAAAAGCATGGACTTGTATGAATGTACAGTAACTAATATCTCACTTTGAATAAGACTGTGGAGGTTCATCTCTAAAATGAAGAGGTACCCCCATGGACAGGTCACTCTTCAAAGACACACCACTGGGCACTGGAGACACTGATCTGTGTGTCTGTGGTCTGGGTGAACAAGGAGAGACATGAAAACTTTAAATTTGATAACAGTTTGGACCTACATCTAGAAAGCACACACACAAGCCAAGACAAGGTAAATTTACATCACATTTTATACAGCAGTATAATGTGCTTTACGGAGAGAGAAAAAAAGCAGGAACAGTAAATAATAGAAAATAAAATTACATTAAAAAAAATAAAATGAAAGACAAAATGAAAAACACTCACACAGACTTTTATGAATGTAAAGTAACTCATACAGTAACTCACTTTGAATAAGACTGTGGAGGTTCATCTCTAAAGTGAAGAGGTACCCCCATGGACAAGTCACTCGTCATAGACACACCACTGGGCGCTGGAGACACTGATCTGTGTGTCTGTGGTCTGGGTAAATAAGGAGAGACATGACATTTTTAAATTTGATACCTACAGTACATCTACAAAGCACACACACAAGGCAAGACAAGGCAAGATTACAGCGCATATCATACAGCTGCGCAATGTGTTTTACAGAGAGAAAAAAAGCAGGAACAGTGAATAATAAAAAAATAAGATTACATAAAATAAATAAGACAAAATTTAAAAAAAAGCATGGACTTGTATGAATGTACAGTAACTAATATCTCACTTTGAATAAGACTGTGGAGATTCATCTCTAAAGTGAAGAGGTACCCCCATGGACAGGTCACTCTTCAAAGACACACCGCTGGGCACTGGAGACACTGATCTGTGTGTCTGTGGTCTGGGTGAACAAGGAGAGACATGAAAATTTTAAATTTGATAAGAGTTTGGACCTACATCTACAAAGCACACACACAAGGCAAGACAAGGCAAGATTACAGCACATATCAAACAGCTGTGCAGTGTGTTTTACAGAGGAAAAAAAGCAGGAACAGTGAATAATAAAAAATAAGATTACATAAAATAAAATGGAAGACAAAATTAAAAAAAAAAAAAAACACAGACTTGTATGAATGTACAGTTACTAATATCTCACTTTGAATAAAACTGTGGAGGTTCATCTCTAAAATGAAGAGGTACCCCCATGGACAGGTCACTCTTCAAAGACACACCACTGGGCACTGGAGACACTGATCTGTGTGTCTGTGGTCTGGGTGAACAAGGAGAGACATGAAAACTTTAAATTTGATAACAGTTTGGACCTACATCTAGAAAGCACACACACAAGCCAAGACAAGGTAAATTTACATCACATTTTATACAGCAGTATAATGTGCTTTACGGAGAGAGAAAAAAAGCAGGAACAGTAAATAATAGAAAATAAAATTACATTAAAAAAAATAAAATGAAAGACAAAATGAAAAACACTCACACAGACTTTTATGAATGTAAAGTAACTCATACAGTAACTCACTTTGAATAAGACTGTGGAGGTTCATCTCTAAAGTGACGAGGTACCCCCATGGACAAGTCACTCGTCATAGACACACCACTGGGCGCTGGAGACACTGATCTGTGTGTCTGTGGTCTGGGTGAACAAGGAGAGACATGACATTTTTAAATTTGATACCTACAGTACATCTAGAAGGCACACACACAAGGCAAGACAAGGCAAGTTTAAAGCGCATATCATACAGCTGCGCAATGTGTTTTACAGAGAGAAAAAAAAGCAGGAACAGTGAATAATAAAAAATAAGATTACATAAAATAAATAAGACAAAATTTAAAAAAAAGCATGGACTTGTATGAATGTACAGTAACTAATATCTCACTTTGAATAAGACTGTGGAGATTCATCTCTAAAGTGAAGAGGTACCCCCATGGACAGGTCACTCTTCAAAGACACACCGCTGGGCACTGGAGACACTGATCTGTGTGTCTGTGGTCTGGGTGAACAAGGAGAGACATGAAAATTTTAAATTTGATAAGAGTTTGGACCTACATCTACAAAGCACACACACAAGGCAAGACAAGGCAAGATTACAGCACATATCATACAGCTGTGCAATGTGTTTTACAGAGGAAAAAAAGCAGGAACAGTGAATAATAAAAAATAAGATTACATAAAATAAAATGGAAGACAAAATTAAAAAAAAAAAAAACACAGACTTGTATGAATGTACAGTTACTAATATCTCACTTTGAATAAAACTGTGGAGGTTCATCTCTAAAATGAAGAGGTACCCCCATGGACAGGTCACTCTTCAAAGACACACCACTGGGCACTGGAGACACTGATCTGTGTGTCTGTGGTCTGGGTGAACAAGGAGAGACATGAAAACTTTAAATTTGATAACAGTTTGGACCTACATCTAGAAAGCACACACACAAGCCAAGACAAGGTAAATTTACATCACATTTTATACAGCAGTATAATGTGCTTTACGGAGAGAGAAAAAAAGCAGGAACAGTAAATAATAGAAAATAAAATTACATTAAAAAAAATAAAATGAAAGACAAAATGAAAAACACTCACACAGACTTTTATGAATGTAAAGTAACTCATACAGTAACTCACTTTGAATAAGACTGTGGAGGTTCATCTCTAAAGTGACGAGGTACCCCCATGGACAAGTCACTCGTCATAGACACACCACTGGGCGCTGGAGACACTGATCTGTGTGTCTGTGGTCTGGGTGAACAAGGAGAGACATGACATTTTTAAATTTGATACCTACAGTACATCTAGAAGGCACACACACAAGGCAAGACAAGGCAAGTTTAAAGCGCATATCATACAGCTGCGCAATGTGTTTTACAGAGAGAAAAAAAAAGCAAGAACAATGAATCATAGAAAAAAAAATTACATACAATAAAGGGGAAGACAAAATTAAAAACACACACAGAGAGACTTTTATGAATGTTCAGTAACTAATATCTCACTTTGAATAAGACTGTGGAGGTTCATCTCTAAAGTGAAGAGGTACCCCCATGGACAAGTCACTCGTCATAGACACACCACTGGGCACTGGAGACACTGATCTGTGTGTCTGTGGTCTGGGTAAAAAGGAGAGACATGAAAATGTTGAATTTGATTGAGTCTAGACTGCACAAACACACAAGGCAAGACAAGGCAAATTTACAGCACATTTCATACAGCAGTGCGAGAGAAAAAAAAGCAGGAACAGTCAATAAAAATAAGAAACAAACATAATAATAAAAACTACATTAACACTACAAGAAAAATTAATAATAAAAAACAACATTAGGGTCATTTCACGCCAAGTCACCCAATTTTGAGAGATTTTTCCAATTTTCCATGCCCATATAGTCCAATCTGTTTTCTGCTGTCCTGCCAAATCTCAGATTTGAACTGCAAACCGTTTTTGAATCATAAAATGATTAAATACGGGGAAATTTACCTCTCTATGTTAAGCAGCACGTTTAGATGTGACCCTATTAAGACTTTTCTAGATGGATTTAATTTGTTTATATGTACATCCAAGATATTTTGGAATGAAATGTGATCAAGCACTTTCAAAATTCAACATTTCAGAGAGGTTTCATTCTTCAAGTTTCACATTTTCTGGGAATGCAGTTTGGCCACCGATTTTCAAGTAAAAAAAAAAAATATAGAAAATGTGACAATCAATGATGAACAAAATACAGTGGCCACACACAGACCTGTCTGTCTGTGGTCTGGGTAAATAAAAATAATAAAAATAATAATAATAAAAAAATAAAAATAAAATAATAACAACAACAACAACAATAATAATAATATATACTTGTATATGAACCTAACACATCACTCAATCTTTAACCCACATTTAACCAACATCGTTTAGCTCTCTCCTTTCCACACCCCTGAACTCTCTCACAAACATGTAACCAATCTTATATTTAGAAACAATCTCATACTGCAATCTTTGCCAACATTGGTAATAACTCACTTTGAATTAGACTGTACATGTGCTGTGCTGATCCCCTGATGTCCATCAGTAGTGTGATTCTCACTCTTCATGGTCACATGTCTGGATGCAGTAAATGCTGCTCTGCCTGTCTGATGTCCACCAGCAGCATCCTCACCCTCTTGAGGGAAATCCATTCTAATCACTCCATCTAATAAAGACAGAGAGAGAAAGAAGGGAGAGGAAGAGGGAGGGGGTGAGTCTTCCTCCATTCTAATCACTCAATCTAATAAAGACAGAGAGAGAAAGAGGAGAGAGGAAGAGGGAGGGGTGAGTCTTCCTCCATTCTAATCACTCAATCTAATAAAGACAGAGAGAGAAAGAGGGAGAGAGGAAGAGGGAGGGGTGAGTCTTCCTCATAGAAGAGGTGAGAAAATTGTCTTAGATGAAAGGATATGTGTACTGTGCTTACTTCCACCAGCCGTATGCACCAAATCAGATCTATGGGTCTATTTCATGTTGGCAAAATCAATGGAGCCATTGAATAATAAGCAAAAGGTATAATAGCAATTTGGATGAACATGAACACAAAAATGACACTACCCCTGCCAACAAGTCCAGTTGGGGCCCACATGGGCCTCACTTGGGCAAGTTGGGCTTCAGCTGGGCATGGGCTTAGAGTGGGCTTGGTACTTGGGCCCCACACGGGTAGTAAATGGGCAATAGATGGGCTTAAGCGTGGGCATATTGTGGGCTCCAGCATGGTGGGCCCCCCATGGGCAATAAGCGGGCTCCTGCTGGGCCCCTTTTAAGAGTTTTCCCCTCAAAAAAATGAATAAATAAAATAAAAATGTTAGAATTGACACTAAAGTATATTCCAATATTCTAGATAGAATTTATATTAGATTAGATATTAGATATTAGATTATAGAGCATAGGATTTATATAACATTAGACTGTATACTTATATGAAGGAAATCTAATTTATTTATAAATCTATGGCAATTGTTATATTCATATTTCCAAATATTTTTTGCTGAAACTGCCTTTCAAACATGTCAGTTGGTCATGTACGTTGGTTTGGTTTGAATGATTTTCAAGAGGAAGAGAGAGAGGGTGAGTCTTCCTCCATTCTAATCACTGTCTAATAAAGACAGAGAGAGAAAGAGGGGAAGAGGAAGAGGGAGGGAGTGAAAAGAGAGGGGGTGAGTCTTCCTCATAGAAGAGGTGATAAAATTGTCTTAGATGTGTGTATTGTGCTTACTTCCATGAGCAGTATGCACCAATCAGATCTATGGATCTATTTCATATTGGTAAAAGCAATGGAGCCATTGGACAATAGGCAAAAGCATAATGGAAATTTTAAGAACTTGAACACCAATATGACACTACCAGCCTTGACTTAACACATTTCATGGTGTAACCTACTTGTTGCCTTAAAGCTACTCCCAATTATGTGTTGCTCTGCTAGTGCTTTGAGGTTTTGATTTGTAGATAGTGGCATGCTCTTAATCCATTTTGTTTTAAATTAGTCGTCCTTTATCTGAGTGCTCTTTGGTTGAAGGTTAGGTGAGTTTCTCAAAAAGGACTAGTTTAAAAAGCCCACGTGTAACGGCTTGTGGCCTTCATCAGGGCTTCATCAGTGCAGTGCTTTTTTAGGATTTTTTATAGTTGCAGGCTGAATTGTCTGTCTGGTGTGAAATAGATGCCTGATTACAAACTGCAGTGTCATGATTTTGACCAGTAGAGGGAACCACAGACTACAGGAAACCAGAGCCGTATATAGAGAGAGTTCGGACAACTCGAATCATGGACCCATGTTTGCTACCAACGGCAAAGGATTCTACTCGGCTGGCAGATGGGCCGGATATACGGTTGCATTGAAATCGCTAATTTTACAATACTTAGAAAGCTCGACATAACATCACACGTTGTTTGTAGCTTTAAGAGGGTCCGTACACATTATCTTGATCATTGAAAAATTGTTTCGTAGAGAAAGAGCTTACATACAAGACGTTTTTGGTAGCACATGTCCTCCGAGTTTTTTTCTTAGGTCCAGTAACAAGCGGTGTTTTAGCACAACTTTGTGTACACTAACAAAGTTCAAATTGATCACATTCATGTGTAGACACGTTGGTAATACTGTGGGTAAAGTGTCATTGTGTTTTGGTGGTTTAAAACGGCGATTATGGCATTTATTGTGATCATAACTGCCCAAGTGCTCCCATTAACGTTAGTGAATTGACGAATATCTGCTACCTAAATGGCACTTCGTCGTAGGCTACATTAAAACAGAGACACTTATATAATAACGTAGTTTACATTTTGCCAACAGCTTGGCTTAATAGCATCACACGTTGTTTGTAGCTTTACAAGGGTCCCTACACATTAACTTGATAATTGAAAAATTATTTATACAATTGAGGTTATGTACAAGACGTTTTTGGTACCGCACATCCTCCACGTTGTTGTGTTTGGTCCAGTAACAAGGGGTGTTTTAGCACAACTTTGTGTACACTAAAAATGTTCACATTGATAACATTCATGTGTAGAAACGTTGGTTATACTATGGGTGAAGTTGCATGATGTTTTGGTGGTTTAAAACTGTCATCACGGCATTTATTCTGATCATAACTGCCCAAGTGCTCCCATTAGCGTTAGTGAATTGACGAAAACGTGATCTTTAAATGCCGCTTCGTCGAAGCCTGTAGGGCAGGCTATACGAAGGTTTGACATTGCCACATTAAAACAATAACGTAGTTTACATTTTGCCAACAGCTTGGCTTAACCCAGTCCATCACCTCAGCCTAATCGACTCACGGAGATGCTTTTCTCTTGTCATCCACTAGCTAGCGATGTTGGATAATTTTCCAACATGCAGTAGGCTAGCAGAGCAACTGAAGTTGGGATAATAAAGTTGATATCAACATCGCTGAAGTGACACAATATGCTTCTTTTTCACATCAGCATCGGAGTTATTGATGACAGTTAAGTTTAGATGAGCCAAGTTAAGTCAGCTGGGTTTTTTTTTTTTTCCTAGAGGTAGGTACATAGCCAAAGTTAAAAGTAACCACATTTTAACTTGCTAACGTTAGCACAGGGGGCTGGAGTAGGCAACTTCACTGATGCAGTGGTGAGTTTTTGAGAGCATATAACCAAGGCTTTATTAATGATGTTGTGAGCTAATCTTTCCAGTTTCAATTCTTAACAAGTTTCAAAGACAAAAAGAAATTAATTATCAATAATATTACCTTATAACCTGCTCGTTCACATAGGCTACTCCTCATCCAGTTCATCCTTCTAACATAACCTCGCAATTTGTGGTCATGAGGGAAACTTTTTCTCCTTTCCCGGTCTTGTACTGAGGCCATAAGCAGGACCATTTGTATAATTTAATGATATACTGAACTTCATTATCCGATATCTGACATTCCCTAATGGGAGTCCCTGCGTGAATTGGTAGCAAACATGGAGTCCATAAAACACGTGACAAGCTCACAACCAATCAGCGTCGTCAATAGCTTGAACGTTCGAGTCCTTTGTTGTCCGAACTCTCTCTATATACGGCTCTGCAGGAAACCGAAATGCAGCCTGAAAGCAGCCAACATCAGGAAGTCAAGGCGAGAACATTACCCCAAGTCTAAAAATTATCCGTTATTATTCTTTAAATTCTTATTTATTTCAATTTGTTGAATTAATAAACGTTGCACAACATGAAAACCTACAAGGCCCGAAGTTTTGCTCCCAGGAAGTGTTGCGAACTTTCTTTCCATCCGAATACAGCCGGCCTACCCTTTCCTAGCCGATTCTTTGACAGATTAATAGCCAGCAAGCAATAAGATAGACTTTTAAAGTTACTGGTACATTATAATAACGTTACAGACTAGTAGGCTATACTAAGTTACATTTAACAGTGGAAAGGTCTTGGAAAGAAATACACCGGCAGACCTACGTTAGACCAATCAGACCTGTGAAGTCCAATTCGTGAGCACACTGTTCACCTGTGTCCGTCTGATTTATCAAAAGTAGGCATACATTACCATCTTGGTCGATAGCGACCGTGCATTTCACTCGATATGTTTACTTACCTCGACCATAACGTTATAAATGTAGAATATTCGTTGTCGGAGCCGGTCCCTGTTTCGCCGTCTTTTTCCGACTCGTGTTCGGCTTACTTTCGTTTTCAATTGTGCGTGCCCATCACGCGGGCAGACGTACTGACGTCATGCGCTGCGCTCCCCCAACTTCTGTGTCCTTGGTCACCACCTCTGTCGGTCTTGCTCTTTCTTTTATTGACTCTATCCCAGTGACTGTAGGCTACAGACTCTATCCCTCATCATCTTATATAGCGTAGTGATTATATTTAAATTCTCAATGGTGAAAATTACAGGGAATATTTCTACTGCCTGGCATGTTTATTGGGCTGCCCATATCAAACCTATTCCAGGAAGCTCATAACAAGAGTATGCTCCGATTAGCCACATGCATCTCCACTGACATCACACACATTCTTCACCGAGAGTATCAGCTATTACCCTCCAACAGGCGGTTCAGAGTGCCCTCCTTTAACCGTAACAGACTCAAACATTCCTTCATACATCAATCAATTCTCCTGCTGAACCAGTCTTGTCAGTCAGTCAGACTGTATGTTTAGTGCCATCTTCCATGATGGTAATGTCTTTAAGTTATGTGGGTTATATATGTACTGTATGTAAGTATGCATGTATGTCTGTATGTATGTCTGTACTTGAGCCTGTGTCCTATGTCTACCACATGTGCAATAGTCTTTGATGTTATGTGTATGTCTATCTTAAACGAGCTAAATGAGTCTTGCTCAGGAACGCAAAAAGAATTTCAGTGCAAACTGACAAATAAAGTATTATCGTATCGTATCGTATCGTATCGTATTGTACACCACATGAGCAGTGAACATGGGCCTTGTGCTTTGGAATCCCAATTCCCACTCACCTGATATCAGACAGAAAAAAACACGAGACTGTCTATCTAAAAAGTGCAGGCTGTAGTAGGCCTATAGATAGGGCCATTTCCTGGTACTTTGGGGCCCCAAGCAACTTTCATTGTGTTGAACTTACAGTTGTCTAACTCTTCATATTTCATTAAAAAACACCACCGACTAAACTACTAAAATGATAAAACAGTCATTCTTGGGGGCCCCATTCAGCCTGGCCAGGTGTGCCTGGTTTGCCTGTCCTGTTGCGACGACGGCCCTGCCTATAGTCCACAAAAGTAAAACTGATTGTTACATCATGTCAAAGGTGGAAGATGTCAGTGCTGTGGTATATTTTGGTCTGCTGCATCCCTCATAACATCACCCTCATCAAGGGGGATCAACAACCAGAGGATGCAGCAGACCCAATGGATGCCACAGGACTGATCATGCCACATGGTTTGGTTTGTTCACAGTATTCCACAGGATGAATCCCCCCCCCCAAAAAAAAAAAAATCATGTGCGGGTGTCCCGTGCACTTTCCCAATTCACGGAAAGGTATCAGTAGTCTAATTGGAGCAGCCATGTACCCACCATCACCAATGAAATACCAGTCGGGCGGTGGATAAAGTTGCTGAGTAATTCACCAAACTCCACCTGAGGATGCGGGCATCATGGACAGACCAATCAGATACCAGCCGGGTGGTGGGTAGAGTTGCTGGTAATTCACCAAACTCCACCTGAGGATGCGGGCATCATGGACAGACCAATCAGATACCAGCCGGGTGGTGGGTAGAGTTGTTGGTAATACACTGAACTCCACCTGAGGATGCGGGCATCATGGACAGACCAATCAGATACCAGCCGGGTGGTGGGTAGAGTTGTTGGTAATTCACCAAACTCCACCTGAGGATGCAGGCATCATGGACAGACCAATCAGATACCAGCCGGGCGGTGGGTAGAGTTGTTGGTAATACACGGAACTCCACCTAAGGATGCAGGCATCATGTACAGACCTAACTTGGGGTGAACATGGTGCTCAATGTATTTATTAATGCAACGGTTTCTGATACCTCTCCATGCCGAAGGGAGATTTTTCTGACACTCCTACCAAACGGGAACTATCATTCTCCAAGGTATATTGCAAAACGTGGGGATTCCATTGAAAAAGGACGCAGGCATCGTGGACAAACCAAGAAGGTACCAGCCGGGCGGTGGATAAAGTTGTTGCTAATTCACCAAACTCCACCTGAGGATGCGGGCATTCTGGACAGACCCGGGGATTCTAGTGAAGTCATTGAGGAAGCACCTTCTATGGTCGCATATGGCCTGGAGCTGGATAGAATGAAACAACTTTCTGTTATAATAATCATCATCCGTAAAGGCTTCAGGGGCTTAATACAGTATGTGGCTGCAGTCAATGCTCCCTGCCACACGATTCATGGCAGGACTGCCTACAGGTCAGCAAACCCAGCCCCGGTTATATTAAGCTCTTCTGCAGTGGGGAAGTGCACTGGCCCGTTTGAAAAGCTTTAAAATTGCCTGGGCAACTCTGTGCATAATGTGCACGTAGACAGAGGCACGTCAAAAGCCTCTGAGCAGACCCAGTATGAGGTGGCAGCACTGGCAAGCCAGTACAGGAATATGGCCACTTCCAGGTCTCTCCCCCAGGCATGGTCATGATGCCCAGGGAGGGCTTCCACGAGAGCAGTTTTTCCCCTGACTGACTAGCATTCTGCTACTCTATTCTGGTGAATGGCCAGAGGGAATTACTTGCTGTGTCACGTGACAGACACTTTGGAAGGGATTTTACAAATTAACAAAAAAAGGCTAAAAATATTATGTGTGGACTGAGAATGAAGTCACATTACTCTGAACCACATGCATGCATTTACTCAAGAAAAAAACTGTATCTAAAGAAATGCAGCATTTGTGGGTGAAGCTGCATAGAACCCAATTCATTCTTCACTTAGGACTACTCGCGCGCGCCATCCACTATTTTCCCCTAGGGTTAGAGTAAAGACACCATTTCTTCCCAGAAAATTATTAGGCTATATTTTGCTTTAAGACTAGCCTGGGAATTCCCATGCTCCTTTGCGCGCTTATTTCATTTCACTCTGCAGAGGAGCATGGTGACCATGGCCGTTTTTCTCGCTTGCTTTCGGTATCCAATCGCAGAACAAAAAGGGATTTGTACGGCCCTCGATTGCATTTTACGTCACGTGGTGGCTCTGGTATTGGCTCCGAGGTATGTACAGACGCTATGATAGACATTTGTAGCGCCCAATAAACGGCTATGGACAATTGTAAACGATGCTTCCGCTACGAGAAATGCAATAGGTAGGTCCCCAGACTAAATATCACTTGTGATTTTAGTTTGGCATTCGCCAGGCTACTTTAAGACGGTTTAAATTGCAGATTGTGATATTTTGTTATTTTGGACTAAAGTAGGCTATTCAAAATACCAGGTGGAGGAAATCAAATGTCTGCTATTTCTGGAATGTCCCAACAATAGAGAGGAATGCACTGTGCGCTATGAATGCGCTGTGCTTGCATTCTACCGAAGGGAAGCGATGTTGACTGATTGGGGCGCTGGTTTGTGCTGCAAATATTTTCGTTTGTGCTATTAACACTTTTGAGTAATTTAAAAATACATTTTCGGACATGTGACGTCACGCAGGCCCCTCCACGTCCAAAATCACTCCAAACTGTCTCTATCGGGACATGCCTGAGGCTAGCCCACCCTCCTCAGAACCCAATTAATGTTGAAAAAACACTGTTCGTTTGTATTGAAAATGTCGTTTCTAAATTACTCAAAAGCTTTAATAGCACAAACGAAAATATTTACAGCACAAACGCAGCTTCGCACGAACTGTAGTGTTATTTCAGCGATTTGGGCTTGGGGGAGGGGGGGGGCAGCTTCACACAGGTAGTCAGGCAGCTGCCACTGAGTAGCGGGGCAGAGTGGCAGCTAGCAAATCTGGTCGGACTGAACTGCCACTTTGCTCCCATAGGCAACGCACTAGGCTACCACTGAATATCTTTGGATATATGATACCTCCATGCTCGGGGATAAGACCACCAATGGTGGTAGGTAGACTACTTCCTGCACCACTCAAAGATGAAAAGGGCGGAACTACATAGGCTACCATTCCGTGTTTTGCAAATTAGGGCGAAGATATTGTGCTAGGTCCTGAGGCATTTTATTCTCCACTGAAGACACATTCAAATGCATGCTATGTCTCACACAGGTCTTAATTTCCTGGAATAAAAGTGCTTGGTGTTATTGTTTATTTATTACAGACTATAGTTGCAGAGAGAGCTGGCTCACAGATCAGAGCAGTTTGCCTCTGTCAGCAAGCACAAGCTTAGTTATACAGTACCAATACCATACATGGGAGCAGTTCAATTTGCTTCACAGTGAATAGAAAATAAAATTACAAAGGAAAAGTAGATCAAATTTTAAAAATAAGATATTAAAAGAAATGGAAATAAACTGTCCTTTTAAATCTCTGTAGAGTATTAAACACACACACACACTAGTCTCTGTAGAGAACTACACACAACCCGAGGAGAGGAAGACAAGAACAGACACACGCACACACGCACACACACACACACACATTAGTCTCTGTGGAATACTACACACACACACACACACACACACTACTCTCTGTGGAATGCTATACAAGTACACACCTATATATACTGTGGTGTGTTTTTCCCCAATCACCATTGCTCAAGTGGTACCTTGGAAGGTTATAATATGTTCAGAATGTTGTTCATTCTAAGGCCTAGTGGGTCTGTGTGTATCTCTATGAAGGTTTGGTTCTAGGAATGGAGAAACTAGGCGATCACCTACGGCACCACAATATCAGGGTGACATCACTCACATTACATTTATTCCTTTATTTTCTTTATTTAGCTTCTCACTTATGTTTCTAGAAAAGAGGCAAAGGGCAAAACTCACATCTGGCCTTGAGAGAGGAACTAGACACACACACACACAGACACACACAGACACACACACACACACTAGTCTCTGTATAGTACTAAACACACACACACACACACATTACTCTGTATAGTACTAAACACACACACACACACACACATTAGTCTCTGTATAGTACTAAACACACACACACACACACACACACACATTAGTCTCTGTATAGTACTAAACACACACACACACACATTAGTCTCTGTATAGTACTAAACACACACACACACACACACATTAGTCTCTGTATAGTACTAAACACACACACACACACACACACACTAGTCTCTGTATAGTACTAAACACACACACACACACACACACACTAGTCTCTGTATAGTACTAAACACACACACACACACATTAGTCTCTGTATAGTACTAAACACACACATACACACACACTTAGTCTCTGTATAGTACTAAACACACACACACACACATTAGTCTCTGTATAGTATTAAACACTAACACACACACACACACACACACTAGTCTCTGTATAGTACTAAACACACACACACACGCGCACACACACATTACTCTCGTATAGTACTAAACACACACACACACACACACACATTAGTCTCTGTATAGTACTAAACACACACACACACACAAAGGGCAAAACTCATATCTGGCCTAGTGCAGGGAAAAGGCTCCAACTGGCCCTGGATAGATGATCAGCTGTGCTGTTTTTGATAGAGATGTTGAATTGAATTTGTGAATTGAAGAGCCTGCACACTAAAAATCCTTTTATGTTGTCTTTATTTTCCCATGGCCTAAAATTTAAATTGAATTACCGTCTGAGTCTTTAGAAGCATCTCTATAAACTTGTGTTGTAACTAAAAATATACTCTCAAGGTAATCTTGTGTTGTATCTGCACACACAGAGCAGAGAAGATTGTCTACTTCTCACATCCTCTGACTGTGCTCACACACATACACATACCCTGACTGTGCCCCCCCTCCACACACACACACAGAGCAGACATGATACTCTTCTTCTCACATCCTCTGACTGTGCCCACACACACATACACACACACACACACACAGAGCAGAGATGATCATCTTCTTCTCCTCACATCCTCTGACTGTGCCCAACACACACACACACACACACACACACACACACACACACACACACACACACACACACACACACACACACACACACACACACACCCGCAGAGATGATCCTCTTCTCACATCCTCTGACTGTGCCCACAGGAAGTGCCAGCAACCTACAGCCTAACAGTTGGTACTGGGGCAGTCAAATGTCACAAACATGAAGCTCACATCATTCACACACACACACACACACACACACACACACACACACACACACACACACACACACACACACACACACACACACACACACACACACACACACACACACACACACACACACACACACACCAAAAAGTCAGACCATATTTTCTTTTATTGTGAAAATGTATTTACATGCATGTTGAACAAGATTTGAAGAGATTTTTATTTTGTATTTAAAACAATGTGATTTTTCCTCAGTGTTTACTCTTTACACTCTCTCACCATTTACATTTCTCACCACTGATTTTTCACAGCATGCAGAAAAGTCTTTACAGCTACAAAATACATCTTAAATCATATATCAATTAATGATGAATTTACAGCCCTTTATGTTGAACTTCTGGAGACATATAGAGTAAAATATATTTCACACACATCTATCTGGGGTGCGTTTCCCGTACAACGATGGATGTTAGCATTCTACCATCAAAGTACGATGTTCGTGGGAACTAGGTAGGCGCTCAGCTATGGGTGTTTCCCAAAAACGCCTACCAACATGGTAGACTACTATGTAAGTTTCTACTATGTTGGTATGTACCACCATAGTTCCTACGGCTACGACCATGTTTGCAGATGTTTTCGGAAGTGTTCGGAGACAATTCGGGCGCATTCGCGGTAGAAAGCATGCCAGTCCCGTTTATACATTTATGTTGATATAGTCAGTTAATAACGGCGGTTACATGAACCTGTGATCAATATAAGATTCAATTAAGTCATATGCCAAAAGTGGTCTAGTTTATCTTCACCTTCGAGTGAAAATACAAGAAATAATAACGACAGGAAATTATATTGGCAAGTAGTCTAATTAGATGTGAGCAACCTTCCTCTACGTGCAGCAGGTGGCCTAGTGGGTTAAGCGCACAGCTTTGACTCACATTCATTAGAGCAGTCGGAGGTTCAATGCCAGGTGATTGTTATAGAATATCTTCTTACTCTGTGTCTAAATTATTATATTTAAAACAATACAAGACAAATAAACTGAAATTATTATCCATTTGCTTGGGCATATTTTACGCATTAGTGCCTAGGCTATAACAATTCGCCTGTCCCCGCTTGTTCCATGCAATATTATCTTTGCATTTGAACGTCTACCGATTGATAACCCTCACATTAACAACGAAACCATCTAATTTCCTAATTGAATAGGCCTGCCATTACACCTGTTATCACCAATAATCACCACCTGGAAACTTTCTCCAAATGAAAATTCTTCCTAAATAATAAAGGAGAGGACAACAGAAACA
>JAODXP020002034.1:12500-20000 GCA_027497455.2 Sardinella longiceps | reverse complement strand
GAACATACATGACACAGGCAAAGCTCAAACTGATTGAAAAAAAATAAATGTGTAATATTACCAATGTTGGCTTCATAAAATTAAACTGTTTCCAAACTGTTTCCAACAATTTGAACAAATTAAACCCCAATTCCAAAAGCTGGGAAATGAGGACAAAATGCCATATTTGCTTTTTAGAACGTGCATTATTTTTCAGGTGACTGCATTGATATGAAGTAGTTCCACTTTTCCATTCATATTCAGACTTCCATATCAATTTGCCCAACTCGCTCTGACTTTTAAATAAACTGTCCACAATTTAGTGGAGCGACCAACGTTCATGACACAGCAACATTGTAACTTGTGACCGTGATGGTTTTTTAACTCTGTTACACTTCATTTGGATGTATGGGAAACAGTTAATTTACAGAGCCCAAGACATGTTAGAATCTTTGGATTTAGAGCTTGACGGAATTGGAGATGGAATTAACGACTGATTGAGCAACTATACATTAGAACTAGTCACGGGAGTTTATGTTGGTAAGTTCTGATTGAGACGATGTTAGGTGGAAGAAATAGTTCTGCAAACTAGATTGTCTTAGCCATCAAACCGAGCATGACCCGTTTCCCCAATAGCGCACTAAGAAGACTCGAAAGATATAGCTTACCAAAGTTGTTTACTTTTCTGTGTGTGTTCCCCAAACTATCTCTTAGAGTCTTCTTTACTACGTTGTTCTTAGCTATAACTTAAGGTGCCAAATCCATTGCGCTTCCTTTGAGCATGCGTGAAAATGTCTTTTCGGGGATTAAGGTGCAACTATTAATAAGAAATATGCAAGTAACAACATAGTTAGTGTGTCAATATGACGTTTAATTCAATTCAATTTTATTTGTATAGCGCACAAATACAGTACATTGTCTCACGGTGCTTTACAGACAGTACGGGAAGCATCCATAAGAATCAGGGGCAAGGAAAAACTCCTCGCTTTGTAAATAATTTGTTAATTTGTTAAATTCGTTTGTATGTGGCATGTTCTCATTTTAGAATGGTTGAAAAGCAAAGCAACATAATTAATTTTGGGGATTTTTAATTTATGCAAATTAAAACAAACAAAACAAATGTAAGGGAAACCAATTCAGATGTTCTTTGGCAGTAAAATGCGCAAAACATATTGAGATCTAATACAACATATTTTAAAGCTATAAAGCTTATGTTTAAGCCAAAAACTGTGATAAGGGAAAGGTTTCGAATGGTCCAGACCACCCTTACGAAAGTGTGACTTCAGAAGATACTGGGCCCATAATGATAGCAAAACCACATAGTGCTAAAGTGGCAACAGTGGTATAAGCGGGGTAACAAACTCCACAGTGTGCAGATATGAGCCTGACACGCCAGACTATACAGCAGGCTACAGTGAACTACCTTTAGGTCATAAACTTAAGAAATATGTTAACACCTTCACTTTGTAGTTCCTTCCATTGGCGCTAAGTAAGAGACACAGCATTGCACCATTAACATTTTATTCATTTTTCATTCACATTTTTATTCGGAATGAAAGGTTACATGGTCATCACCTACATCACCGTAGCTGGTTAGACTGAGTGAAGGCTTTAAGCGCTTTAAACAGGAGTTTCTGAAACGTCAACGGTGAAAATGAATGGGAACCTTATTTCCGGGAACCAGAGGGGACTCGAAGGGGGGTAACTGGGCGGGACTTTCATGATCTATTGGTGGTCATATAATAAATTCGAAACCCGGCTGCCACCATTGTGCCCTTGAGCAATAAGGCACTTAACCCCAAGTTGCTCTAGGGGAGACTTGCCCTGAAGTTGATAGTTGACAAATGTAAGTCGCTTTGGATAAAAGCATCTGCTAAATTTATAAATGTAAATGATAAAATGATTTGTGTCCAGCATTGTCAGCATTGACATTAGCATTTAGGCTAATGAAAATGCAAAATCTTGATGTTGACGCACCAAACAAAAATACTGTTTTGATTAAGTTATGTTCTGAGAAATGATGTGTTATTTTATCAATGTTATTTAATCCATGAGAAGTACACAAGTATGCTATTTTTGAATGTTTCAGAAAATCAACAGTTGAGTCAATATTTTCTGTTAACAACATGCCGTTCCTTTCTCTTTCCCACATATGTGTTTCAAATGACCCTACCAGACGGGAGAGAAAGACCGAGCGAGAATTGGGGAGAGTAAGAGAGCCCAGGTGAGAGGACACTAAAGAAGAAGATGATGGAGAGAGGAAAGAGGTTAGGAGGAGAGCAGGGGATAAAAAAAACAAGGAGGAAAGAAGAAATTAGAGAAATGAGAGAAAGAGGGAGGAAGAAATAGAGAGAGATAGAGAAAGAGAAAAATAGTGATGGGAAGAGAATTGGACCAGAGATGTGTGTGTGTGTGTGCGAGAGAGTGTGCGAATGTGTGAGTGTGTGTGTGAGAGAGAGAGAGCATGTGTGTCTGTGTGCACGTACTTTTCTTTGCCTTTCGGCTGACCTTATCGACTTAGACAAATTAATCAATCCTGCGCTCCCTCGCTCACGGAGAAGTGCAGCTCACTTTTACACCTCCTCTCTCCTTCTCTCCTCTCATCGCCTATTTTCTCCCTACTCTCATTCTCCTCTCTCATCTTTCTCTCTTTCTCTGTGTGTGTCTCTCTCTCTCTCTCTGTGTGTGTGTGTGTGTGTAAGGAAGTGCCTTAAGGTCTTTAGCAGGAAATAGCCCTGCTGTTTCTTTTGACATCAAAAGATTACAGTCCACATTGCAGTGTGTGTGTGTGTGTGTGTTTGTGTGTGTGTGTGTGTGTGTTTTTATTCTATTCCCAAAAGGTTTTACTCAAATGGTCATCACTCTGTCAACCCGACAGGCAGACAGACTGAGACGGGCAGGCAGAAAGACAAACAAAACAATTTGTTCACACTGGGAAATGTTTGATTTATTATTAAGATATTATAGTGCTAAACAGTGCTACAGTTAAGAGTTATTAAAGAGAACCTATGCAGGATCCGGTGGCGTCATCCAGTAAGCTAACAACCAAACAAAGCAGTTATTAAGCGTTTCTGCCAATAATCCTCCATTTAGAATTGCATAGTCAATGGTGATCGCCGCTAACAAAATTTATCGACAGTTGAATGCACTGAGAAGTCACAAATCGCGTTGTAATTTAAACAGTAAACTCTGGCTAAGTCACGTGACCTAGCTTGCTTGCTAACCAAAACTTACGATAGCCGGGACGTGCTCCCTGATCTTGCATAGGCGGTATCTGCCTCTAGGAGGGTCGGACAATCTCGTGAAGGGGCTCGTTTTACTCCGGAACATGTCATTTATCAAGTCTAGTGAGTTCTAGGCAATTTACATAAAGGTGTAATGAATAGGAAACGTCGAAATTTTACCTAAATGTTGCATGTGGTGGCTTTAATGTTAGACATGTTAATATTAGGCTACAGTGCTACTGCTAAGAGTCCGAGTGCAACCACCTCCTTGAACGCGGCACTGACCCCATCAGATAACATCTCAGTATATGGCTGCTCCCCTATTTTCCAAAACCTAATAGGCTAAGAATAGGACATTTCTGCCACTAAAATGAAGATATGTAGGGTATCATTACAATCAGGCCAGATGAGTTTTTGATGCAGTATACTTTTCATTTTAGTGGCAGAAATTGAGAGAGGGCTGGAGTCACTGGAGAGAACGAGGGACCAGATCAGGCAGGTGTAGCCGGTGGCGGTCCGCACCGCACACGGGTCTCGAACCCGCCACCCCGCAAGCTACAAACTCCCGCCGTGGGAGTGGAACGCTCTAACCAACTGAGCTAAAAGCCCGAGCTTCTAACTCAGCGTGTTAGAAGCGCCCATGGAATAGGGTGATGAGGATTTACACACTACCACCGAGTTAGCCGCGCTAGCTGGCCTCCGTTACACAGGCATATGCAGACATTGACCCTGATGTGGCAGAGATGATGAGGGAGGAGCAGGATGCCACTATAAACATTAGTGTGTCTTTTGACGGAACGTGGCAGAAGAGGGGATTCACATCCCACTACGGCATCGGAGTGTGCATAGACATCCTCACTGGGTTGGTGGTGGACTTTGAGGTGGTATCCTCCTACTGCCATGCTTGTACCCTGAGAGAGACTGCTAGGCAAGGTGGCAAAATTACACAGGAGGAATGCAATAGCTGGAAGGAGAATCATGTAGACTGTGCTTGGAATTTCTCAGGGTCAAGTAAGGCTATGGAGCAGGAGGCAGCCAAGAGGATGTGGGCCAGGTCTGTGTCTCAACATCAGTTGAGATATATTGAGATGCTGTCGGATGAGGACAGTGCTGCGTTCAAGGAGGTGGTTGCACTCAACCCATACCCAGGGCATGAGATAGTGAAACTAGAGTGCATTAATCATGCCCACAAACGCATGGGCACAGCGCTGAGGAAGATGAGCGGTGAGCGGAAATTAGGGGGCAAAGGTCATGGTAAGTTCACAGCTAAGAAATGTAAAGCCCTGCAGAACTATTACAGGGGGGCTATTCTTAACAATCAGGGATGTTTGGATAAAATGAGAGCGGAAATCTGGGCAGGTCTTCTCCACTCCATGTCCACGGACGAGAGCCCCATGCACACTAGGTGCAGTCCTGCCTGGTGTTGGTTCAGGAGAGCGGAGGAGCATGGTGTGCAGCCGGAGAGCCATTCTCGTCATGCAGCAAACTTTTTGACTAGGGAGGTGGGCCAAAAACTGCTGCCTGTATATCACAGGATGTCGAGCGACAGTCTGCTAAAAAGAATGCAGCATGGGGGCACTCAGAATGCCAACGAGTGCCTCAACTCTGTTATCTGGGCCCCATGTCCAAAAACTGTTTTTGTCGGTAAAGGTAGGGTTGAGGCTGCAGCCAGTATGGGCATTTCTACTTTTAATGAAGGTGCTTCTGCCATGCTGGCAGTGATGGATAAATTGTGGCTTCAGAGCACAGCTGTGACAGCGAGTGCAATGGCGACTGAGGACATGGTCAGGATATCCAAAGCAAATAGTGTCCAGTCCGCCAGTGCAAAAAGGAAACGAAAAACTGTGAGCACGGACAAAAAAGTTAAAAAGACACCAGCAGGAGATGCAGGAGGGCCCCACATATGGATGTATAGAGGTGTAGATGTAAATGAAGGAAGTTAGAGCTATGGTTCTGTCTGAAATGAAAGTTCTGATGTGGTCTTCAGTTGAAGCCATTGTTGAAGCCAATGTCTATTGTTATTAATCTATTGTTTTGGATGTTATGGATGTGGTGTAGAGCATGGAAACCCGACCGAAGTCCGAAGGGAACCGACGGGTTCGGTCGAACTCGAACAAATATTTATAACTCATTTTCGGGGTCGGGTCGAACTCGGACAATGATAGGATTTTTTTTTTTTTTTTTTTAATGGTAGGCATATTATAGAAGCAAATTGCAAAACAAAAGGAATCTTATCCCATCTAATTTAGGAAATCTTAAATGCACATCTGTGTGCGTTTATTCCTGTTACTATAGCAGCCAACTAGAAACGCACATGTCTGCATAGGCTCCAAGCAGAAGAGCCATTTGTTTACATCTGGGCTACAGACATGCAGCAGAATAGCCTAACCACAAGAACTTTTTTTCGTGTGGATGTATGGAGAATAAACAACAACGAGATGGCTAATTCTGGTAGAGAAAGGAGAGGGAGAGAAAAGGAGATGGAGCAACGTTAATGAAAGGTGAGCTAGCGGATAAAATGTAACTTTACCGTCTTGTAGGCTACAACTAAATTAGCGTTAGCCTTGGGCTACTTCATTTAAATACGCTCATGTTAGTGATTCAGGCTAGAACGTTGATGCCTGACATGACTGGGCCCAGTCACTTGTTGCTCTCTGTGTGTGTGCGTGTGCGCGCTGATAGCTCCCTGAAGTTGAGTGATTAAACCGGACTTTCCACATGGGCAATGTGTGTCATTAGCGGGGCAATGAAAATAGTGTCATTCGGTGTTCGGTCGGACTCGGACACAAGTTTGCTAATATGTAACGGGTTCGGTTCGGATTTGATCACTGTTCTGTCGGACTTGGGTCAAACTTGGACAGAAAAAATCGTCCCGATCCACACTCTAATGTGGTGGTTGAGGCATTTATGAGTTTTGGATGTTATACAGTGTTATACATAGATATTACTTGGATTTAAATACATATTTTGTCTGTAATACAATGTTTTCCAATAAGAATTTATGAAATTCTGCCATAAAAATCTTTAAAGGTCGTTTTCTCAAAATGTTTTTTTTTTACATACGCCAAGCGAAAAACTCCACTTCTGTAGCTCCTACATACATCAAACTTTACAGGCTTCTTCCTAACTATATTCTGAAGAGTTGTACAGAGGGATTTGTTGATACCTTTTTCAGGGCCTGATTTATTTGACATTTTCTGCCAAAAAATAGGGCGAAATTTCATTTTTTTAAGGCTTTGGGCAGTATTTTCTGATTTACTGAATAACAAAATAAGATATCCACAATCCCCTCTGTAAATATTTTCTAATTTAATATATTAACAAAATGAAAAAATAATTTTGCACTTTTCTTCTATTGATGTGAGTAATCAACTGGTGAAGTTAAAATTTTTACCCTATTCACCTGTAGTGTCTCGCCTTAAGACTGTGTATGTGTGTGTGTGTGTGTGTGTGTGCCCACACATATAATTACCTCTCTCATCTCATGAAAACAACTCATGTCGCCCTGAAACACAAATGCACACACACACACACACACACACACATAGGTTAACACACACACATACACAGATCACTCATACAGACAGGTGGTGACAAGGTGACACACACACACACACACACACACACATGTACACACACACACACATGTACACACACACACATACATTGGTTAACCGTTAACAGACACACATACACAGATCACTCATACAGACAAAGGTGACAAACAAACGCGCGCACACACACACACAAACAAACACACACACACAGGTTGGAGAAGAGCATCTGTCTTGTAGACTGACAGTAATTGGAGAGGTATGATTGGACATTGGATACTTCATGATCCAGTTGTTCTTGCCAATGATGATGGCTGATGATGTGTTTTGCATTGATGTGTGCCACTACTCACTGTGTGTGTGTGTGTGTGTGTGTGTGTGTGTGTGTGTGTGTGTGTGTGTGTGTGTGTGTGTGTGTGTGTGTGTGTGTGTGTGCATTACACAGAGACAGTAATGGAAAATGATAATATGTTTGCATCAACATCAATTTCTCTGATGATCATTGTTCCTTGTGCTTGAGTGAGGTCCTATTTGTCTCTCTCTCACACATGCTCACACAAACACACACACACACACACACACACACACACACACACACACACACACACACACAGGGGTTTGTTATTTGTTTCCAGAGTTCTTATATAAACCCAAATTTGGGACGGCTGGATGCTCACACACACACACACACACACACACACACACACACACACACACACACACACAAAGGAACTATTGACATT
>JAODXP020002034.1:0-2500 GCA_027497455.2 Sardinella longiceps | reverse complement strand
GATGCAGTACAATATCTATGAATGTTTTTAAGGGCCCTGAGTGTGTGTGTGTGTGTGTGTGTGTGTCAGGATTCCTGCAGGTTTCAGCAAGTGAAATTTAAGACCTTTTCAGGACCTTTTAAGGATATTTTGCGCACAATTTAAGACCAACGCGACCCATTACTATAGGAGCATTCAACTTCTTTCTCATATTCTTAGAAATCTTCTATATATAGCTTTATAGGCCTACAGGGTTCCCACCATTACCACCAACAAACCAGCCTGGCTTTGCCTTCCTACGTGTTTATTGTTTATTATTATTTTTATCATTATTATTTTTTAAGCAATTTGGATCAACTATGTTGTAGTGAAATGTGCTATATAAATAAAAGTGACTTGACTTGACTTGACTTGACTTACGTAGCTCCGCTCAAAAATGATTTTCCTCCGCGACTCCGTCTGGCATTCCGGCCATTGGCATCGTTTGCAGAGATCAATTCTAGCTCGCGCTAAAAAAGCAAGCAGGAGTTGTGAGAGATAAAGTCGGGTTTCTGTTGTTGTAGCGTTACTGTAGCTTATCTACTTCACGACCAAGCTGGTGCATAATGTTAGCGATTGTGTGAAATCAGATTTTATAGTTTCAAACTTCTACTGTTCACACCTCCAGCTTGCAATCGTTTGTCAATGGTGAAATGCCAGACCCTTGTATGAAGCTAAAGTGTAGACCAAGGGGATGGCCAAAGTCAGGCTACCAACAAACATTCAAAACCATGATTTTAAATGACAAATTCATTTCATGAAGTAATCACACCCTACAAATATAGCAATGCCAATATATTAGGGTTTAATTCAACCCTTCTCTTCATCTTACCATATGGTGATTTACAAGTTGATGGCAAGTTATCTGACAGTCTAGAATGCTAGAAGGATTTTTGGACTAAAGAAGTATACAGTGTATCGTACTATAGCATGGAAACAGCACAGTATGGGACCATAAAAGCAAAGACAGAATGTAGTCAAGGAAAACAGACTGTATGTTATTTGCAATGGTTTCATTGGTTGAAATTAATTAATTTCATTACTGACGCGTGAAAAGGCATGAAAGGCTATCCCATTATTAGCATTCGATAGCCTATCATTATATAGCCTATGATTTGGACATTAAGCTTTTTGTATTTTAACAGCCTGCTTTGATCTTTTATGGAGAGCTTTAAAAGGATAGGAATCTTAAATAATAGCCTTATACCCAACCAAACTTCCTCAGCTCAAAGTATTTACAGCAAGTTTTTTTTTTTTTTTTTAATTATGAAATATTATGCCCTGTAATTTAAGCATAAAATAACCTAAATAATTGTATGTGGGTGTTAAAACAAAAATAGATACCACCAATTGCAAAATTCACATGAAACAATGGTAATATGAAGTGTCTTCTGTAATAACATGGTACAGTCCACCCCTCTGGCTCAAGGAGTAATGGCACAACCTGACAAACTTTGATTGAGACACAGAGCTTCATGTGCGCAGAACGGTGGAATGTAGACCGGTCAAAAAAAAATTACGCACACAGGGAAACCAATATAATTGGTTTATTTATATGATCCAATTGGGCACATTTATGCTCTTTCTCTGGGGACATTTAAATGTTGTTATTAATTCACAAGGAAAGTTTATGAGCTATTAGCCAATCAAATGGCAGCAGTGGAGGCACATGGACAGCTTATTAGCCAATCAGACAGCAGCAGTGGAGGTCAAGAGGCAGAGCCTGCAGCCACAGAAGAATAGCCCTCAGGAAGGTGTGTGTGTGTGTGTGTGTGTGTGTGTGTGTGTGTGTGTGTGTGTGTGTGTGTGTGTGTGTGTGTGTGTGTGTGTGTGTGTGTGTGTGTGTGTGTGTGTGTGTGTGTGTGTGTGTGTGTGTGTGTGTGTGTGTTTAATAGATTAAGTGCATTAATGCATTTTACAGAGACTAAGTGCATAAGCGTGTGTGTCACAGAGAGACGGTGAGAGAATGTGTGTGTATGTGCATTCTGAGAGACAGAGAGGAAGAACGTGTGTGTGTGTGTGAGTGTGTGTGTGTGTGCGTTCCCTGCATTCAGGTTCCGAGCAGGAGGCACTCGTTGTGTATTTTTTGTTTACACCAGCATATGGAACACTATCTACTCTGCATCTCAATTATGCAGCTATCCAACACACACACACACACACACACACACACACACACACACACGCACACACACACACACACACACACACACTGTGTGAGAGAGCTTACTTCCACACCACTCCCCAAGATTTCATCATTTTCTAAACTTGTCCAGCACTTCTCAATGGGCTAGTCTCTCTCTCTCTCTGTGTGTGTGTGTGTGTGTGTGTGTGTGTGTGTGTGTGTGTGTGTGCGTGTGCATGTGCGTGCGTGTGTGCGCAGACAACCTTCATTCAGGGAGCTTGAACACACACAAACACACATTAAAACCATATTTATACAAGCACCAGCACATGCTTCTCTGGGCTAGTCTGTGTGTGT
>JAODXP020002032.1:12500-26625 GCA_027497455.2 Sardinella longiceps | reverse complement strand
TGCCACGTATTGCTGGTCTGGTGATATTTTGGCCTTTGCTCTGCAGTCAGTAAACTCCCACCTGAGAGAGCTGGACCTGAGTAAGAATACTCTGGGGGATTGTGGAGGAAAGCTGGGCTCTCAAGCACTTATTCCACACTGTAAAATAGACACACTCAGGTTGGTATTTTTGGGTGAATTTATCTTTTAATCCAGTCAGATTGCAAACTCTGATGCATCTGGCTGCTTTTCTTAATCTGATGCTTTCATGCCCCTGCAGAAAATCAAACTGTTTCACTCTATCAGTGGAAATTGAATTGCCCTTTTATGGTGATATCAGTGTTCCCATGGCAGTGTATATACAGTAATTTCACCATAACAGTAAATGGGGTGATATTGTCTCATGAATGCCATGTACTGTATGGCAACGTTTATTATAAGAGTCTGACAGAGGACCTTGTATGACTGAAAAGAGAAAGACTGTGCACCTGGACAAACTCCATACAGGAATATAAAAGCACAGAATGACTGACACACACACACACACACACACACACACACACACACACACACACACACACACACACACACACACACACACACAGTGTAGTAGTAAGTATTCCAAAGGAAATTTGGGCTCTGCATTTATCCCAATCATGTATTTGTGAAACACACGCAGTAAAACTGAGCTTAATTTAACTCCTACACACACGAAGTTGAGCACACACTAACTCAGAGCAGTGCTGCCTGCTGCAGTGGCATCTGGGGGAGGCCACAGTTGCTCCACACTCCTTCATTGTGGGAATCAATGACTGTGAGATACCTGCTCTGGTGTTAAGGGATGTCAAGTCTGGCAATTGGCATTTCACCTCAGGTAGCTATTGTCAGACTATTGTTTGTAACGAGCTAACGTTAGCAAACTAGCTAACGTTTTAAATTGAGAAGTGGTATTTCACTGAATGACAACTAACTAGCTAACTAACTAACATTATGACATTAGTTTTAGTGGACAGAGCCAAAATAAAGTTAGACTGCAACTTTAGTCCAAAAACAGTCAGCTCCTAGCATAGGTAGCCTAGGCTACTGCCAGCTCCTACTCACTATCCCAGAGATTCATGGTTGTTCTAAAGTGTTATTTGTTGGTGTAATATGTGATTACAGACAGTACACAGAATGATATTGGTATTATACATCATTCATTATAGTAAAATTGCAATGTATTCATCTGTCTTGGTCAATATTCAATTCATTTGGTTCCACCTTCCATCCGAAGTTATCAATGAAATGGAATGCAATCGAGATGAAGTTTGTTGTGTTTTTAGCGGACGTGATGTCTGTCAGGGCTCAGAATCCAAGTTTCCGAGACAAATGGAATGCAGAATTAGTGTGTACCCTTTGTGAGATCTCAATCCACTCAACTGTAGCCTGATAAACCAGCCTAAATGTGAGATTGGATGTCTATTTAGTCTGGCCCCGATGAATGGATACAACGGGAGATTGTTGATGAGCACAACCCGTTGTCTTTCAAACCATATCTGTGCGTATAGGCCAACGCTCTGTCGTTTCTCCCTCAAAACCCTGCCCGCTTTGATTCAAAACACATCTCTGCGTTATGATTGGTTTTAAACCCTGCCCGCTTTGATTCAAAACACATCTCTGCGTCATGATTGGTTTTGCCAGATTCCTGACATTCTGGCAGAATTGGAGAATGATGCGAGACTAGACCCACTCGATTTTGGCGTCCAGCGGGTGGTGCTAGTTTATTAGGCTAACTCAACTGGCCACATATGACAACACTGGACTGAAATGAGAGTGTTCTGTGGGTCTAACAGTTTTATAGTCTGCACACTATGTGAAATCTCACTCTGTCAGTCAGCTACAGATGCCCACCCTACACTTCTTTTCTTTCCAATCTTTTACAGACTTGCTGGTTGTAAACTTTATGGCCTGCAGCTAGTCAATTCAGCATAAACATGAACACCCACCATGTTAGCTTGCTTAGTTGAGTGATTCCCAATTCTTATGATATATTGATTGTTATTACATCAATGGATATTAATACATTTGATGTTGTAATGATGGTTGTAATGGTTTATATTGTGCTTCATGACTGTTCAATTATATTTCCTGTTTGTCTATCATTCACTGTGTGCAGACTTGCTGGCTGCAGACTGGTAGAGGAATCCTGTGAGACTGTAGTCTCTGCTGTGCAGTCCTGTGTCTCTCTCAAAGAGCTGGATCTGGGTCACAATCACATGACTATCACTGGGATTCAGCTTCTGACTGCAATGAAGTGTGACCCTAAACATAAACTACAGACACTGAGGTTGGTGATGGTGACTCTGTGTCTTTAAGTCACATATTTTTCTCTATTTTCTTTTTTTGAGGAAATGGTTGAGTGTCAGTTCAATTGTGTAAGAGTTACGTCTAATCTCTGAGTTATGTAATTTTAGGTAACTGAGGCTGTAATTGTTACTGATATTTTAGAATGAGATGACTGACTGTATGATCCACACCAATAACAGAGATCCTCCATAATGCATCTGCAAATATGTCATTAACAGAAAGGCTTTGGGTGGCTTATTACTCTCCTACTGTACAGCTTTAATGACCTGATACCTCTCTCTCTCTCTCTCTCTCTCTCACTCACTCACTCACTCACTCACTCGGTCTCATTCTCTGAAGACATGGCCATGGAGAACTGAGAAAACGTAAGTGTTGATTATTTTGTGATGAAATGATTTGTTGAAGTGGCTTATTTACTAAGCAACTGATTACATTGATATGATATTAGGTACCACCTATGTCAGGGATCAGCAACCCGCAGCTCCAGAGCCGCATCTTTAGCACCCCCTAGTGGCTCCCTGGAGGTTTTTTTTTTTTTTATTGTCGGTTTTATTTCTCTCTCTCTCTCTCTCTGGGCCATTCCGTGTGAAATCAACAAATGCATTCCGCCTGACCCTCTTGGATTTTCTTCAAACTTTAGGTGCCTAATGCCATCGTACCCATCAGCAATTGTGCAAAATATTAAGAGTCAGTTTCTGTAAGAATCATGCGGGTGGTGATACAAACCCTCTTCATATTCCCTTCAAATTTTGAATACCAGTAGACACATGCCTAAATTGGACGAAACTGTATTTTTAAACATTTAGAATGTTCCTAGCAAAAGTTAGGCCTTCCCAAAATTTCAGCATAATTTTGAGGTGTTAAACCTCATTTCCAAGTAAGCCTGAGTGATATATGTCACTGGAGACCGTTTTCAACTCATTTCATCCAGTCCTTCTGTCAGCTACGTTCGCTGGTGCTCGGCTAACGCAAGTGAATGGACACTGCTAGCCTGGCAATAAAAGACAGTCTTACCCACTCTGCAGTCTCCGTTAGGCAAGTGAATTAATATGCCAGGCCATCGATGTGTACGTCCAAGCTGATACAATCATCTCTGAAGTACAACTACCCTTGAAAAGTGTTATATTTTGCCTACATTGTTCCCTGTTTGTCGCAAAGGTGTGCAAGGCAGCGGATTGATATTACCTCTGTCTATCGTCATATTAGTCAAACAACTAACCTGAGCAAGGTAATATTCCGCTGCTGCTGAGAAAGTAGTCCCTCAAAATGTAATGTTATCATGGCGATTCAAGAGTAGTTTTTCTTTTACGATGTTTTTTTAATCAACACCGATGACCTGGCATATTAATGTATTTGCCTAAGGGAGACTGCAGAGTGGGTAAGACTGTCTTTTATTGCCAGGCTAGCAGTGTCCATTCACTTGCGTTAGCCTAGCACCAGCGAACTCAGCTGATAGAAGGACTGGATGAAATGAGTTGAAAACGGTCTCCAATGACAGATATCACTCAGGCTTACTTGGAAATGAGGTTTAACATCGAAAATTCTGAACCACCCCTTTAATCTTACCTTCCTGAAATTTTGGCACATAAATGTTGGGGAAATAAACTTTTGAGAAATTATGTCGCTTCTGTGGCATATTGAAGGTACTGTCCTTAAGGGCCTCTTCAAAATGGGACCTTTTACATTTTTGTACCGTTCTCGTGTGCCTCTCACAGTTCATATGACACTCAAAACCTTATTAGTTTGTATATTATATACACTTCAGAACCTCCTCTTTTAGAATTTGCATAAAATATATAGGCATGAATTGGTTATGTTAAGCTAGAGGCAGTTATTTTAGGCAAATATGAAATGAAGTGCCATTCTAGATGCTCATAGCTCTGTGCACCATCACACAAAACAGTTGAAATTTGCCTACTTTGTTCGTCTGTACTCATATTATCTGTGGTCCAAATATCTAGGTGGCTTTTTGTTCTATCATCAAGTAAATTAATTTTATTTAGAGAAGATATGCACCTATGACAACTGCAATGGAGGGTTGTGCTGACTAACCAGATAAGCCAAAGTGGTAACCCTGTTTGAGCTACTTTTAGACCGTGGATGTGGTGGCACAGTGGTTAGGTCACAGACTAACAACTAGACGGTGGGCCGAAGGCCTCTATCTGCTTTACTTTTTCACTTTTGGACAAAACTGGAGAAGAGTAGTTGATTTTTCATATGTGCAATACATGTTTTTTTTCTAAGCTCATTTCCGCTTGTTGGCAGCCTCAACTCGACCATATATTTGAGAAAATCAACTTTATGTTTCATAACTTTAGCAGGCAAGCGTTATCAGGGCCACACGTACTGCATATCAATCAAAAAATCGTATTCGCCTCACGTGGCTTGTGAAACGCCAATGAAGACTCGAGAAAGATAGAGTGCGGGACTGTTTGAGGAAGTAGGAAGACGACTCGACAGGGAGAGGTCGGCAAGCAAGCTGGATATCACAGAATTTACACTATAATGTGTGTAATGATGCATGTTACCAACAAATTACTATTTTGACAGTGTAGTGTTTATGATTAAGAGTCTCCGTTAACCTACCTAGCTAGCCTGGCGAATGCCAAACTAAAATCACAAGTGATATTTAGTCTGGGGACCTACCTATTGCATTTCTTGTAGCGGAAGGATCGTTTACAATTGTCCATAGCCGTTTATTGGGCGCTACGAATGTCTATCATAGCATCTGTACATACCTCGGAGCCAATACCAGAGCCACCACGTGACGTAAAATGCAATCGAGGGCCGTACAAATCCCTTTTGTTCTGCGATTGGATACCGAAAGCAAGCGAGAAAAACGCCCATGGTCACCATGCTCCTCTGCAGAGTGAAATGAAATAAACGCGCAAAGAAGCATGGGAATTCCCAGGCTACTACCTAGCATGAACGAACAGAACTATTCAAGGCCTGTTCAACATAATGTCCACAACGATAGAGCACAGCTAGAGCTATTGCTAACTGTTTTGCTAACTGCTGATGTGTTTGGACTTCAGTATAACTTAATATATCGAACAACACACCGATACAATGCCCTGTACACTTTAAACTAATGTCCGTAATGTTATCTTGGTGATTGTCATTCAGTTTAGTATAATGACATCTATGTAAGTTAGCTATTTTTGACAGATATATTTTCTCCATGTCACTGCTCTTTGTACCTGAACGCATGATGTGACAAATAAATGTACTGAATCTTTCTAGTTCTGCTGTTCAATCAAGCCAACACCTCGTTACATTACGTGTGCCTAAACAAGCATTCAAGTAAATAAATTTGAACTTTAGTCTTCGATGGTCAAGGGCTAAAGCTACCTCTTTCTTTGAACAGAAAGTGCAGGTGTTAGGCTACATTAGCTATTGAAAATAGTACAGATAGATATTATAGCAAATAGACACTTGAGTCATTACAAAGTAGGCCTACATTTTTTTTTGAATCCCAATGTGCTGATTTGCCTCTTCCATTGATATAAAGATATCTTATTGACAAGAAGGTGTCTGCAATTCATCTCTACAACAATGAAACAGGCTACAGTGATAGCCTAATAATGCCTGAAACGTTTGTGTTACTGCAGTTAAGCATAGTAAAGTGTCATTACTAACATGTTAGGATACTATACACATTTTCTGTGGTCAACAAAAGGATTGTGAAGAAACATTGTCCTTTATAATGTGCAAGCACTACCTTAATGATAGCCTAACCGAACCTCTCCTAAGACCTGAAGTTGAAGAGATTCTGACATTGGGTCCAGCGTCAGTTTTATTGTCATTTTTAGTAACAACGATTGTTTGTAAGCCAACTGTTTGCTTATGTAACAGAGTTAATGAAATGTAGCCTAATACACAACGCAAAGAAGAGTACAGCTGCTACACTTACAAGTGATAACCTACGATTTGCTTCAACCTCTGCTGCTGATAGCTAGGCTACACTATAGCAGATGACATGTTTCTTATTAAAAATTTCACCGTTGGATTTATAAAGTCAATATTCTGCAGCATGCCCAGACAGGAACAAGGTACAATTTATACAAAAAGTGGGTTGACAACTATTATCTGAAGTTCTATGATCTCTTTAACATTTTTTATTGATTTTTCAGAAGAGAAATATACATTTACATGTTGCATATACAATAATAAACATAAACACCCACCCACCCAACCCACCCTCAGTCTGCCCATCCCATACATACAAAACAAAACAAAACAAAACAAAACAAAACAAAACAAGACAAGACAAGACAAGACAAGACAAAATAAATAAAACAATACAGGTAAAGCCAGACAGGCAATGTATTGCAAGTATGAGAGTACAAAACTAAATATCAACAATATATGGAATAATATCTAGACAAACAAACAAAAAGAAGACAAAAAAAGGGGGGGGGTGTGTGTGTGTGTGTGTGTGTGTGTGTGTGTGTGGGTGCAGGTGGGGGGGGGGGGGGGTTAGCCATGAAGTTCTATGATCTAAAATAAGATGTCTGAAGGGGATTTTGCTGTGTTTTCTGACATTGCTGCTTAGCTGGTGTTTACATTAAGAGGCGGGTCCTATTGAACTCTTACTCGATTGGTTGATTTTTCCAAGGACTCATTTGATTGGGTTATACCTATAGATTTCCTTGCATATGCCCGAGGAAAATTACGATTAAAACCTATTGTTTTTGATGATATATGATCAAATCAGAGCTGCCAACAAATTTTGTTAGGCTTAATACCATTTGTTTATATCACAGATGAAAACTTGTCTACTCTTCTGATGTTTTTTACAAAACAACACGAAAAACGCCCTCGGCCCACCGTCTAAACCAGTTGACCAGGGTTCAATTCCCAGGCGTCACATCATTTATGCCTTGCTTTTGGTAAGAAAATTATTAGGCGACATTATTTGATTATATAAAGAAGACTACCACTCAAATATATTGCAAACAATACAAAAGTATCAAAACTAAGTGTCTTTCTCAGGGGAGTAAGAGGACAGTCAAGTATAGAACCACCATCTTATTAGATTACAAGAGTGCTAGGCTGTTTCTTTACACGTTGTGCTGTCAACACACAATAGATGCTGCGTATACTTTTCTTGTTTGAATATTTATTCTTTAAATCCGATGGCAAAATTTTGATTTGAAATATGAAATATGAAAAGATGTTTTTTATATATAAAATCACTTGTGAATCTACTATAACTGTTTGCTAAACCTATTATTCTTGGGAATGGTCTCCTTTGGGGTAGTAGACTAAAGGTAAATGACCAATATCAAATCAAATGTCTGTAAATTTGTCACTTTGTTTGAAACAAAAAAAAGTTGAATATACACCTCAGACAATCTAGCTATTCAGCTTAGACACCGCTTACAGAATCTACTTCAAGACTTAGAACATGAGAATAACACATCCCTTTTCAGATATAAAGACTGTACACTTATATCAATTTTTTCTTGAACAATACATTAGGCTTAGAACATGTTTGCAGAATGGTTCCCTCAATAATGAGTACTTTTGACAAGTTCAAGTGCAGTATTTAGAGTATGGGTGAAGTCAAATACATCCCTTCTAAACTTCAGTACTAACAACCATTTTGCAGATACACCCTATGGTAAAGGGTGAGTCTGACCATGTGTGTAGGACTACACTTCTCTGTGATGGTGACTCAAAATGTCAATTACCCATAACCACCAGAGGCATCAAGGAAACCCTTATTGAGTTGCTTAGTTTGAGACATAGTGTTCACATCAATTATGCTAAATGTTTGCATATCAGCAATCTCTGTTCTGGTGCAATGGACAACAGCAGCAATCTCATTGTTGAACATGTTCACTTATCATATTAAATCAATATTGATTTGTCACATATCTATTCTTACCAACATGTGGACATTTTCAAGATTCTTCTGATTTCACTACATGGCAGATAATTCTGTTGTTACCCCCATTATTTAGATTCAGTGTTTATTAGCAAGTCATCTAATTTCTCTTTCCTAGACATTAGATGCTGGCAGTTCTTTAGGGTTAGACAATTGATTTTACAGAGAACTGTTTTTACTGTGATCTAGTAAAGCACACAAATACACATGTTCAAAAGACTATGCAGAGCCTATGTCATTCAATTTGGTCCATTTTGTCATTTTGTGAGTGACTTTTTTTGGCGCCTATTCTGACTCAAAGAAATGATTTGTCATAGCAATTTGGCCCAAAATACATGAATGTCTTTCCTAAATCTGAGCTTTTGATTATGTGGCCACACACATCTCAAGGGAAGGTGTGCAAAAATACCTCAATATCTCGAATATTTCTATGAAAACTATGCCTTCGAATGCACCCCACCTATTCCAAAGCAATGCCTGTGAGAATATTTGGAAACTTCAAACTATAATACCACCAAAACTGTTGGAGACTCAAGCATGCCTTTGTATGTAAACAGTCCAGGTGCTAAGCTTGAAATTCAGGTGCCTCCAACATGGCTTCAATACTGACGTTTTTTTTTTTTTTTTTTTTTTCAGCTTTGTCCACATGATGGTGCTGTTTTCAATTTCACGTATTTCTAAAGGACATATTGATGTATGTGATTCATGCAGTTAATAAGTGGCATTTAATGGTTAATAAAGCAAAATGCCTCCAAGATATTTATAATACAAATAGATTAGATACATGCCAACGTAATAAAAATAGTTTCAACCTTTTTTACTGATGGCGTACAAAGATATGGTCCTCTAATTTCAATGTCAATTTCATATTTGCCAAATGAAACATCCTCTCCATCAGTACTTGAAAAATGTGCAATCCCAAAACAAGGCTCCAGAAATAAAAAGTTGAGTTTTCAAGAGGCCACCTAATGGCCGTCAGTTGAGTGACCATCATAAAAATATGTCTCAAAAGTGTTGGACCCATGTTTTGATTTTGCCAAATATTAGAGTGCTGTCTTGAAAGCCCACTGAAATATGGACAGGCAAAGTGGTGGAGTCATTTCAAAAGTCCCTAGTTTTTTTTAGGAAAGGTCCAAAATGTTTAAATTGTTATTTTTAAATACCTATCCCATATATGTATCTCTGAAAATGTTTTCATTGAGATCTGAAGAGGGTTTGTATCAGCCCCTATGGAAATCTGCATGAGTCTTACAGAAACTGACTCTTAAAGCTACAGCTACTGTATACATTCAATGTATGGTAATGTGGTATTTGAAGTAGCCTATCTTTAGAGATTGTGCACAAAAAGCAATTTGTGATAATCCTCCATGAAGCCATGATGACCAGGAAACCAACAATAATCATGATCAACAATAGTAGGTAAAATGCTCATTAATAATAAAAAGAAGCCTTTAAAAGAAGAAAACTCATTGGCTAAACATACAAGGGATAGGCAGACACCAAACATCCAATGAAAAGCCTAATTGATGAATAAAGGGAAGGGCAGAACCTAGGCCCAGAAGCACATGGCTATGTGGGCAAGTAGTCCATAGCAACCAAGGGACCAAATAAACAAACACACCTAGCAACAAAGGCAGAAAAAACAATCACCAAGACTGTGAAAGCCATCTTTGATATAGTAATTTATGTGGTTTGGCTAAAGGTACCATTTCAATACTTTGAGCATTTGCAAAATAAAACATGGGCTTTGTGGTGGTAACTTTGATTTTAAGGTACACTTAGCCAGTAATTTGGAAAATATGCTTAAACTATAGGTCTTAATTCATTTATATCATCTTTAACGTCTCAAAACTCAAAAGCTGTTATTAATATCAAATATTTACCTAATTGTACAAAATGTACAATAACTTGTGTGAACTACCCATACGAAAAAGATTTATATGAAACTTACATTTTTCCTACATGTTGTATAAGAATCTTATATATATGTTATAGGGGACTCAAAGCTCATACAAAATCCATGTAAAATGCACATACTGTGAAACTTCATTGTACAATGTTTTTGTTATGTTGTATAAGAATCTTATATGGGGTTTATAGGGGACTCAGGCCACATGCAAAATCCATATAATGTGAAACTTATACAACTTTGCACCATGTAAGAATTGTATATGACACGTCCCATGTGAAAAAGATTTATATACTTTACAATGTTTTAGGCCTATATGTTGTATAAGAATCTAAGGTTGTGTAGGGCAGTCAAACCACATGCAAAATGCATTTGCAATGTTTCTATATGTTTATGTTTTATGTGATTCACACATTGGTGAAATTAAAGGAATACTTTAACTTTTATGTAAATTGGTCAGTCATCCTCTTCCCTGAAGTTACATATGTGGGAAAAATCATTTAGGTCTGGCAATCCAAATTTTAGCTTTAGCTTAGCATAGGCACTGGAATGTAATGTAGCCAAAGAGTTGCTATCTGGCTACTTTACATTCCAGCGCCTATGCTAAGCTAAAACGCATGCACTAGGGACAAAATGCTTTTACCCACATATGTAACTTCAGGGAAGAGGATGACTGACCAATTTTCATAAAAAGGTGAAACATTCCTTTAATTTCACCAATGTGTGAATCACATAAAACATAGAAACATTGTAAAGTTTAAATAAAACTTTTCCATATGAGAAGTTATAAGCTTCATATATGCAATGTATTTTGCATGTGGTTTGGCAGTCGTACAAGATTCTTATACAACATAAAATACTTATAAGATTCTTATAGGATATTGACATCAGATATTAGGCCACTGACATTTGTGTGAGGATGCTGTGGCTCAGTGGCTAGAGCGACAGACCATTACCCTGGTGACCCGGGTTCGATTCCGACCCAAGGTCTTTTCCAGATCCCAGATCCTATCATCTCTACACTGTCCTATCTAATAAAAAGCCCAAAAAATATCTTAAAAAAAAACATATGTGTTTTATATCATATTCTTTATACATACGGATGTACGGAAGAGCATTAGGATCAATAGGAGATATATATTTTGCTAATCTCTGAGAAAGAAACTCAGAATTTTTCGAGAAAAAAGTCGAAATTTTCGAGAAATAAAGTCGAAAGTTTTGAGAAATAAAGTCGAAAGTTTTGAGATATAAAGTCAAAAGTTTTGAGATTCAAAGTCGAAATTTTCGAGAAATGAAGTCGAAAGTTTTGAGATATAAAGTCAAAAGTTTTGAGATTCAAAGTCAAAATTTTCGAGAAAAAAGTCAGAAATATGTAGAAGGCGGGCGGAAGTGACATTCACCGGCGGTCAGTGGACATGAATGAGACCAGTGAGATGCCGGGAGAGGAAGACACCGGCTTCAGATGCGTCCCTGCTTTGTTATGATGCAGCTGGACAAAGTGAGAGTTTAACCCCACACCAAGCACAAACATCGAATCCCTTGGCCAATGTTAGTGGTGGGAACAATATTTCAGGGGGTGGGATTGTTCATCGTGAAGTTAGGAGGCAAGTTAGTAGTGTGGGGAATGTCGGAGTTTATGGGAGCACAGTGTTTTTTATCGCGCTAGCCAGCTAGCTTCTATGCCTTCTGACCGTGCCTCTCCACAATCCGACAGTAACGTGGTGGAGGCTGGAGGTTTTGTCTAATGCCACTGGGGATGTTACGAGGTCATAGTGTTCATAGGAGAGTTAGGGTACAACATAGGCAAGGTGGGGAGTGTGGGGACAATGTGATAGCCTTCGTGCAGGAGGAACTGAGTGGGAACGGACAGATGCAGGGCATGTGTTGTGGGTGGAGGTGTATACCACCAGCAATGACCCTAAAGTCATTGCCTCGTATTATATCAAGTGCATCGAGTTGTCTTTCCCCCAGATAACCAATTGGCTGATCAAACGGAAGGCTACTGACCCTCATTTGCCAAGTACTCAAAGCCGGCATTTCCATTATCTTGAACTAAACATGCCGTGGCACAGCGCCTTTGACCCTGCTGCGCGCTGCATGGCGAGGTCCGCCTTGCGCGCACGCAAAGTGGAGAGAATTCGCACACTGTCATTATCATTGCGACTCCCCACCCTGCCTATGTTGTACCCTAACTCTCCTATGAACACTATGACCTCGTAACATCCCCAGTGGCATTAGTCAAAACCTCCAGCCTCCACGTTACTGTCGGATTGTGGAGAGGCACGGTCAGAAGGCATAGAAGCTAGCTGGCTAGCGCGATAAAAACACTGTGCTCCCATATAAACTCCGGCATTCCCCACACTACTAACTTGCCTCCTAACTTCACGATGAACAATCCGACCCCCTGAAATATTGTTACCACCACTAACATTGGCCAAGGGATCCGATGTTTGTGCTTGGTGTGGGGCTAAACTCTCACTTTGTCCAGCTGCATCATAACAAGGCAGGGACGCATCTGAAGCGGGTGTCACCCTCTCCCAGCCTCTCACTGATCTCATTCATGTCCACTGACCACCGGCAAATATCACTTCCGCCCGCCTTCTACATATTTCTGACTTTTTTTCTCGAAAATTTTGACTTTGAATCTCAAAACTTTTGACTTTATATCTCAAAACTTCCGACTTTATTTCTCGAAAATTTCGACTTTGAATCTCAAAACTTTCTGACTTTATTTCTCAAAACTTTCGACTTTATTTCTCAAAACTTTCGACTTTTAAATTTTCGACTTTATTTCTCAAAACTTTCGACTTTATTTCTCGAAAATTTCGACTTTTTTCTCGAAAATTCTGAGTTTCTTTCTCAGAGATTAGCAAAATATATATCTCCTACTGATCCTAATGCTCTTCCGTACGGATGCCATGGTAGGTGTTGTTGCCACATTTTGTGTCAGACAGTTGTGGTCTAGTGGTTAGAGTTTAAAACTTGTAACTATAAGGTTGACAGTTCGATTCCCGTCCAATGCGTCATCTAAACTATCAGTTGGCCTGCTCTCCAGCATGCAGCCCACTGTACCAGGTCAGTATAGGTAATTTCACTGTCCACTGTGTCTCGCCAATTCCATGTGGGTTAATTATATTCTTATCAAAATATAAAGCCTGCACAGTTTTATATAAATTTCATGTATGTTACATGTATGTCTCATACACAAACCTATATGTAATTTGTATGTCTCATATACTGAAACTTAATGTTCCTTATAATCTACTTATTCAAATCATATATATTGTGAGTTTCATTCATATATGACTTAAATGAGAAACGGGCCACTTTTGTAGTATGTGCCATATAAGATTTGGATAGTAATATATGTTTCTGGCAGGAAAGGTTTTTATATGTTTTTATATGACACTTCTTATAAGTTTCATATGAATCTTTTTCGTATGGGTACATAGAAATACTAAAGATCTGATGTCATTCATGTACAAGATACAGTATTGTGAAATAGATAACACATAATTTTTTTGCCATTTTCAGCAAAGCATTACTCAGCAAATGTGCTACTGTGAAAGGTGTACTTCACAGTGTAAAGACACATACTACTTTAGAATATGTCCTGAAAGTTTCATAAATGTAGCATGAAAACTCCAAGAGTAACGCTTTGTGGAACATGGATATTTTCTCAGAGCTCCACTTTCTTGACACACAACCCCCCTTTTTAAGACCCCATATCTCAGCAACTATACAAGATACAATGGTAATATTTCACATAATAGGTCCAGGGTATGGTAACATTATTCGCATAAAGTTTGAAGCAAATCCAAGATGGTCAGGCGGAATTTTTGTCTGAGATTTGTTGATTTGGCACGGAATGACCCCTCTCTCTCACACACACACACACACACACACACACACACACACACACACACACACACACACACACACACACACACACACACACACACACACACACAGAGTAGCATAGCAGTACAGTAGTATTC
>JAODXP020002032.1:5000-7500 GCA_027497455.2 Sardinella longiceps | reverse complement strand
GTGTGTGTGTGTGTGTGTGTGTGTGTGTGTGTGTGTGTGTGTGCGTGCGTGTGTGCGTGTGTTTGACTCCTCAGAGAGAATGCAAGTACTTCCTTAAATGAACACATACACAAGGTTTACTACTATTGTTGGGGAGCTTTACCATCGGATGTATTGGTTTTACAAGCGAACCTCAGCATTAGCCACACAGGAAAACACAGACACACACACACACACACACACACTCACATTCACTCTCCCAATAAGAACACTGGGCCTCATTCACCAATATATAACACCTCATGTCAATATTGGCTATCAGTATTTTCTCAGCTTGGTGGAACCGCTGGATGTTGTTGTCTGGAGCCTGAGGGGCAGAACTGGTGAGAGTGAAGGTGGAGACAGCCTGGGCCTGATCACAGTTTTGGCAGTGTGTGTGTGTGTGTGTGTGTGTGTGTGTGTGTGTGTGTCTGGAGCCTGAGGGGCAGAACTGGTGACAGTGAAGGTGGAGTCAGCCTGGTCCTGATCACAGTTTTGGCAGTGGGGATACAGGTCATAACAGATTGTGTGTGTGTGTGTGTGTGCGCGCGTGTGTGTGTTTGTTTGTGTGTGTGTGTGTGTGTGTGTGTGTGTGTGTGACTCTTGTGTGAGCATGGATTATATGTTTTTACTTGTTTTGTCTTAAGGGACCCCTTGAAAACGAGATGATTTCATCTCAAGGGTACTCCCTATAATAAAATTGTTCAAATACACACACACAGAATTGGTGAGAGTGAAGGCAGAGTCAGCCTGGTCCTGATCACAGTTTTGGCAGTGGGGATACAGGTGACCCCTCTCCTAACAAAATGGATTATTCCGACTACTACATATATATCATTGGATCGGATTATTCAGACTACTATAGTCTTGATCAAGAGCCTGATGAACGGCCACTGGTCCACTGGGTTGGACAAACACAGTTGGGTTCTTAGTGCTTCAGTGTTCATGGCTGCATTCCATGCAGTGGGTGCTACTAATGGTGTGGCCTTTGAAGCGAGGCTACGAACGAGATTCCGAGCAAAAAGGGGCGTTCCTCATGGAACCTCGTTCGAGGTCTGTCTCCTTTTCTTAAAAAGCACGTGACCAACCAAATGTGAGACCTCACATTCTGTGTTCACGGTAGTGGCTCATTTCGAGTGTTGCTCCCGCTGAAAAGGCGTCAGATCCTCGCCTGCGTATTGAGTTGACGTTTGGTGTTTGTGAGAGGCAGGTTGTGCGTGCGTTGGCTTGTGATGCTGGTTGTTACAGCAAATGTTGCAAACGTAGCAAATAAATGAGAGATACTTAGACCACATTTCATACTAATGATTGCACATTTTGTATGTAATGTCAGATTGATTGGTGGACCGTATTTATGACAACTAAAGCCTACGGGAATCTCTGAATAGAATGTTTGAGACATAAACGGCAGAGCTGATAATTCAATCTAAATATTTCTAGAGATGGTGTTATCAGTATTTTCAGCCCATTATTTAATTCATTAAACATGGTGTACACAAAATAAATATGTTGAAAAGGGAAAGTAAAATGTATTTTTTACCGGAGGGGTTCTTTAAATCCAAATCTTATGCTCGTAATCGAGCTTCTATTGAGCTTTCTGAAGTGCAATTTACCGTGCTGTTCGCGGCATTGGTTTCTGTAGGCTTCAGAGTTTATTTAGTGTTCCCATTTGTGGTCTTAGAGCGCCCTCGTGTGGCCAAACTGTGTAACAACATTTTTTTTTTTTTTTACATTTGTCTCAATAGCAGAGCATTACAGAAGGTTCTCAGTGTTATTTAGTGCTTTGAACAGCAATTTATCACTATTGTTAATGCTGTATGTGTAAGTAGGCTAAGATATTTACTAATTATGTACATACAGATGTATCTATTTGATTGATTCATAGGTTTACAGTGTTTATTATGAACAGATTATTTCACAACACAGTATTAAACATTCTTTATTTCTTATTTACAGAAAACCACATGTATCCACACACATACACAAATGTAGGCCTACACGTTCGCTGATTAATTACCCTGATATTATTATTATTATTATTATTATTATTATTATTATTATTATTATTATGCTATTATTATTATTGTTGTAGTAGTAGTACAAATTATATTAGTATACTAGTCTGTTGCAGTTTGTTCCATATGCACTTACACTAGTTTCATAAGAAGTCTTGCGTTCATTTAATTTCATTGATAAGCATTAAAGTAGTATTATTTTCAGATACACACATGCACACACTCTCACACTTTTATAATCATTCATTGGTTTAGGCTTCAACTGGTTTAAGTATACATTCAGAACATCTAAAAACAACTGCTGTCAAGCCAAAGTGCTGAACAAGAAAAGGTTAGCGAAGCGTGACCACATTTACACAAACCAGAGCCTACATCTAGGCTAATTTAGGCTGTTATATTTCCCTTTGGACAGCAGGTGACACTAGAGAGAAAGATCTCATGAGCTTTCGGGTAATGAGCCTTTTGGT
>JAODXP020002032.1:0-2500 GCA_027497455.2 Sardinella longiceps | reverse complement strand
GAATTAAAATCTTTACTTAGAGTTTGTTGTAGGCCAACTGAGTCAATCTAATCCTCAATGGACTGCTGTCTTGTCATGCAAATATTTTAAAAATTTACAATTATGAATTATTTTTCAGTCATGAAAATATTTTGAGAAACTACAATTTAATGTCATAAAATTAATAGATGGACCTTAAGTATTATCAAGCACAACAGTGACATGGCATGTGAAAAGAATGATGTAGAGGAAACAGATTATTTATTTAACAGTACACCATCAACACAAACATAATCAGTTTCAGTCTAAATGGATACTAAAAAGATATAACAAAAAATAAAATCACTCAGAGAATGGAGACCTCCACCATGGCGATACAGTCACTAACACAAATCCCTGATAGTGTCTCAATCACCAGCAAAATACCCCCACCACCACCCCCAATGTATTTATTTTTTCTGCACCATAGTAGTAGTTTAAGTTCATTTTTGTCCTGTGTAAAAACATTAAATTTCTGGGACAAAGAATTTACACAATTATTTAAACTGTGGGCTTCTGCAAATAATAAACATGTCAGGCAGTCAGACCTTTGTGGCTTTACAGCCAGTGGAGCATTTATGAGGTCATTAGACACTGATGTTGGGCAAGAGGAGCTTCTTCTCAGGTTCTGATCTTCACTCTCAGATTTGCTACAGTTATGTCTCTACGGTCTTTGGTGGGGTTTTTTTGCCCTCAACGGTGCCTTCCAGGTAGTGCTGTCTTCAAGGCACTACTTCACTCAGTTTAGGGTTAGGATGAGGGTTGAGGGGGTTAGGGTTAGGGATAGGGTAAAGGTAGTGCCTTTTAGGCTGTGCTGCCTGGAAGGTGTCTTTGGGGGAAGAAACACCATTGAGCTGTCTCTACAGCTCATGTTGTGTCAAAATTGTAATTGCACTGCTGACCACAAGGGGGCAATCTTGCGCACTAAATAATTCTTTCATTCGAGGCTGACTGGATTTTCACTGCTTTTGTCTGGGTCTTTAACTAACCACTTGAAGTCAACATTGCTGTGAATATGTGGAGATCCAGTATTATGAGTAGCCTATTACATGTTGAATGAAGACATAATCTCACAGAAATCCTAGTTTACAAGACTTCGGGTTTGGATTCTAATAGTAGGCTACGCCTCCTGCACTGCTCCCACAAGTGCGCGCACACGTGATCAACACGAAACAAGTGAAAACGGAAGTATGTTGAAGCTGAAGTTAGGAGTGTCTGTTGTTTCGAAGAATTAGCGAGTCCATGATCTTTTAAGCGGTGAGTACAATCAAAGTGTCTCTGGTACAATTAACATTTGTGATCGAAAGCGGACTTGTAAAAAGCCGGACGTCAGTTGGAGACGAAAGGCCAGTTGATTTAGTTGGATCTCTATGCTACGTTAACTGGCCACGAGTTACCGATCAAATACGTTTGTTGACTGAACTCAATGATTAAAGTAACCTTAATTAATTAGGCTAGTAATGACCATTTTACAGTCGATGCATGTGCATATTCGTGAGATTATAACGTTACTATGTTAAGTGCAAATAGGCCTGCATTCATAGGCTTTCTACAGAAAATACACTTGCAACAATGTCCTATCAACTATGTCAATTGACTTTTAGACAAGTAACGTTAGGCCTAAACTTTTGTTATGAAAGAGGAGGCAATCTGGTTGGTAACGTTAGCCCAGCTGCATTCACCCTGACACACACACACACACACACACACACACACACACACACACACACACACACACACGGGTGGATGATGACTGATAACGTTAGCAAAATTCAGACTGTCCATGTGTCACACACGTATAAAAATGGCAATTGTTAAGAATTGATATGGAAATGTTGTTGGTCTGATAGGATCAACTTCAGCGATACTAAAATTGTTGGTGTTGTATTTAGATTTTGACTTAAAACAATCATCCAAACATAAAAAAATGTCATATGGTGTGACTGTCCACTATGCATATACAGCCAATGAACAATATTCAACATTGTCTAAGAACTAGACAACTATCTGGCCATAATGATTCATTTTTATCATATGTAATAGCCTATGTATAGACTTTATAATACAAAAAAACTCAAACACAATAATATTAGTTCTATGTGGTTGAACTAATTTTTCCCACAGCCAGAACATTAAATTTAAGGTACCAATAACAAACACATGACACTGCAGTGATACTGAATATCCATCCTCATTGGACTGGAAAGATTCATCATTATAGTCACACACACGCTACCATTGTTGTGTGTGAAGTCTGTGGTGGTGGCACTGGTGTGTGTGTGTGTGTGTGTGTGTGTGTGTGTGTGTGTGTGTGTGTGTGTGTGACCATTGTTGTGTGTGAAGTCTGTGGTGGTGGCACTGGTGTGTGTGTGTGTGTGTGTGTGTGTGTGTGTGTGTGTGTGTGTGTGTGTGTGACCATTGTTATGTGTGAAGTCTGTGGTGGTGGCGCTGGTGTGTGTGTGTGTGTCACACACACGCTACC
>JAODXP020002030.1:5000-17500 GCA_027497455.2 Sardinella longiceps | reverse complement strand
CACCTGGCCTTGGCGAAAAGCCGACTGTTGACTATGTTTGTATAACAACCTTTTACAGCAGCCCATGTCTGTAAAACCCCCTTTGCCCCCTAGGTATTGGTGTTTTTCCACTCAGAGATGTCAATCAAAGTGTGTTGACGTCTTGAGGTTGGAAACCTCAGAGCAGCCTGATACATCTCCCACCCAGAGAGAGAAGAGAGAGAGAGAGAGAGAGAGAGAGAGAGAGAGAGAGAGAGAGAGAGAGAGAGAGAGAGAGAGAGAGAGACTCCTACCCAACTATGAGGCCTGACAGGAACAGAGAGAGGGAAGAGAGCGAGAGAGAGAGAGAGAGAGAGAGAGAGAGAGAGAGAGAGAGAGAGAGAGAGAGAGAGAGAGAGAGAATGTGTATCTATATTCATGAGTGTATAGACAGAAATTGTGTGTGTGTGTGTGTGTGTGTGTGTGTGTGAGAGAGAGAGTGAGTGTACTAGGAGGTTGGTGGTGTAAGTAACACACAATCTGAATCCCAATATCCCAATGCTGCACTGACTCTTCCTGTGGACTCTGACTCCCCCTACAGGCTGACAGGAGACACTGCATAAACAGTCCAGTGTGTGTGTGTGTGTGTGTGTGTGTGTGTGTGTGTGTGTGTGTGTGTGTGCATGTACATGAGGCCTTGTGTGTCTATATTGGAAAAAGAAGTAACACACACAGAAATCTAGGATGTGGAAGAAGAGTACAAAACCCCTCAGCAAAGGGCATCCATGAAGTCCTAATGGATACTCCTGTTCATCTTCATTATGAGCCACTAATACCAGCTGACTCCAGGTCAGAGGTCAAAGCCTGCAATGGGAACTACTGTGCAGTGCTGCACTGACTCTTCCTGTGGACTCTGACTCCCCCTACAGGCTGACACCAGTCACTGCATATACAGTCCTGTGTGTGTGTGTGTGTGTGTGTGTGTGTGTGTGTGTGTGTGTGTGTGTGTGTGTGTGTGTGTGTGTGTGTGTGTGTGTGTGTGTGTGTGTGCTCACACTTCTGAAGCAGGGAATTATGGGTATTTAAGGGACTCTTGTCTCCTTTCATAAATTTCTCTCCTTGTCCCACTCACATAATATTATGTTAATATGACAAAGTCAATTAATAATATTCACAAAGCTTTATTGTTATGAAAACATTACAACATTGATCTTAGAAAACAGTGATATTTTTTTCAAATGTTAAGTGTAAAAAGTATTTTCATTAAAAAAGTTTAAACTGATAATGCACTAGTAAGGTAATCTTCCAATCTCTTCTTCACATTAAGCAAAGCTTTACAAACTGATCTTACAGATCTCATTACTACAATAAAACAAATAATCATAAGTTCGACAACACATCACTAAAATGCTTTACATGAAGAAAAAAATAGAAATTAAAGAATTAAAGAAGAAGACAGCAGAAAAAGAAACCTGTTGAATTCAGTTAAGCAGAAAAAAACATAAACTTAACTTAGCTACATACAGTATCAGTATACAGTATAAATCTTCCTACAAATATTTATGAATTGCATATTGATCAAGGTGTTACGTTAAAAAAATATGTCTACCCTACCACAATATTTTATTTCTATATAATTATTATTTTTTTTTTACAAATCGCACACTTGGTATGTGATAATACAGAACAAAAAATGACGTGTACACACCGACAGACGCAGATTTCAGCATCTACAGCAGACCCAGCAGAGAGGAATCAGGTTGAATTCAGCCACTGATTTCAGCCATCTCCACCTCCTCATGGAGGTCTTCATCTCCACTCTGCTGCCCCTCTCTGCGCTGACGTCCAGAGGTCTGCTCTCCTCTTCTGCTCCTCAGCTTGAACCAGATCACAGCAGCAACCAGCACCAGCAGCACCAACGTGATCTCACAGAATTCCGTGAGACTACCACGGACCCTTAACTCAAAATCTGTGGCCATTCCACGGATTTGCCCCAAATTCTGTGTCTATACCACGGAATTGAGGCCTATGTAAGTCAATGGCAAGCAGTCTCCGTGGCTGACCCACGGATTCCCTGATTCAGTTACAACTGCATTAATCGCTACACAAATGCGTGACAGGGCCACGGAAGAGATCCGTGGTCACAACACGGACTCATCCCTTTCAGTCAAGCACCCGCCTTCATGTTCTTCTACCGGCTTTTGAGAACTGCCTAGACTTCAATGTAAAACCTTTGCCGCTTGATGACTTTGAAACCAGCAACTTGGAGGCATTTGCTATTTCATTTTTCTATCAGAGGTAAGCTATCTAGCCTATATTTTTAAGAATTAGGCTAACCGACAAAGCTGGCTAGGCTAGGCTATCACACAATCTCTTAATTAAAACTAGCCTATCCCAATCATGATCCCATTCCCATACATGTCCCAGTGATTTTTTTTGTCTTTGACCTCAGTAAAATAAAATTTCCACAGTATAGGCCTATCAAATTATATATTTGGATATTAGCCCGTTTTATTGTTTTACGTGTGTATCCCACGGAATTGACGCCTATGTAAAGTCCATGCAGCAGATCTGTGGTGGACACACGGATTCCAAATCGCTACACAAATGCGTGACAGGACAGTTATCCTCAAAAAGGAACCAAACAAGGAACAAAAAAGGTTCCTTTTTTGAGGCCAGTGTTCCGTGGTCGCAGCACAGACTCGTCAAGCGCCCCCGGAGGGGAGCAGGATAGGCTAATTTGTGTAGCCAATCCAGCATGTCCCAAACATGTCCCAGTGAAATATTTTTTCTTGGTAAAAGAAGAAATACTGACCTTGGTGAAAAAAAAATTACACAATATATCAAATTATATATCTTTGGATATTAGCCTGATTTTTTTATTGTTTTAAATGACATTTGCAATATTCAAGAAATGCATTCTGGGAAAGGAAGTAATTTCTCTGGCTGTGACCTTTGAGGTCAGTGGCCATATCATGTCAACATTTAGACAAGATGCGTTTCCAGGCATTTCTTTTGATCTTTGTCGACTTTTACTGTTTTATTATTATTTGGCGAAGTATAAGAGATATGAAGACAATATTTATTTATTTCGCTTGCATCACGTCATTGTGCAACCTGATCTCATGGCCGCATCGTAGGAAACAGTACGATAGCGCCACCCCTGAATAACGTAGGTTTTCTTACGATCGCCTCGTAAGAAAACCAACGATATTCCCCAGCCACTAAATTGCGTTGACCAGTAGATCTAACCTCGTTTTGTCATGAAATCATTATTAATTACGTGGTATTGTACTATTTTACCACCATAAAAAGCATCAGTTTATCATAATTTGACAAAAAGAAGCTATAACGTGATAAGAACAAGTCATTGGATAAGAACTTCTGAATGACGTGGTTTAGACCGGTTATGATTGGTAGATTAATCACATGTTCAGCGTGGGCAGAAGAAAACAAACCTAGCCCAGAGCCATATGCTCTGACCTAGCCTACAGCTGCTGGTATCCCTGCATGTCCAAATTGGTAAGTATGTCTTTCAAATTAATTGTCAATGTTTCAACCGATTAGTGCACATACTTGTCTCAACCACTTGTTTCTTAGTGTTTAAAGCCTGTACCTCAGCGAGTTTAATTTCAGATGGACAACAATTGAAAGCACATGTTAACAGTATGCCTACAACATGCAAATTAATAGGCTAATGTTAGCCTACGTGCAGCCTGGGGTTCATCAAAATTACTGTCATCATATTGGAATTTGCTAAAATCGCTACTAATGTTATGTAGTTATGTAGTTAGTTGAAATTATAGAATTCTGTTCTTGTATCTCTTGTTTAGGCAACGTTATCTGTATCTAGGGCCCTAGGCCTGCATCTTGGGCCCTAAGCAGAGAATAGACAGATTTGGCTTCATGCAAACAACTTGTAGCACTCTTGTATTTATGGAATAGCCTACTTTTGATGGCAACCATTGGTAGTTTAATACAAGCTGTACAAAGTGTACATACAATGTGAGGTAAGTGGAAATAAATGTACTGATGTTATATGAATCGTCCTACTGATTTAATGTTATTGTAAACTTCAAACTGTTTTATCCAGCTGTCCCAAATCCCAAGTGCACACTTCTCTGGAGAGGATGATGGAGCCACGTTTGGTCCTGATGCAGCGCTGATGATGATGGTGTTTAAGTGAGTTTTTAGAATATTAATCCTCTATTGCTGGTTGCCATGCATCTGCTGGTCTGCACCATTCAACTTCTTTGGAGTGCTGCTTGCCTACTGTCCTGTGTTCTCACACTGTCCCACACTGAAGTGCTTGAATCTTGTTACGGGCCGGGTGATATCAAGGGCATTTTTCTCGCCATACCAACAGGCGAAATTAAAAATGCCATCAAATCATGCCTGATGTGGCACTGCATTGGCACAACCGCCAGGCATGCACTTCAAACCAGCTACTCTCCATTGGGGCCTCCTCAACACCTGTGGGTTCACCGTGCACCACGCCTGGTCATCTTTTAATTTAGTAGCTTCAAATCCACCAGCACATAAAATTATTAACTTGGACCTATAGCTAGTATCCACCAGGAAATGGTGTTCCATAAACAATCGGTGCCAACCAAAATAAAAACAGAGGGAATTTTCCTACAAACCAGGTCTTACCTACTATGAAATGAATTGCATAGCAACATTATATGCTATTAATTTGACATGGTGCACGAAGGTCCCAATTAAAATTTAATCAAGTTATGTCCATCAACTGTGCCAACACCATGTCACATCATGGGAATTTAATTGTAGGGGTCTATTTTTATCTCTTTCAGATGAGGTGGCCTCTGAATTTTCAACCATGAATGAAGACTACTACATTGATCTGAACAATGCCCTGTTTTTGCAGAGACAATACCATCTGGGATGAGTTCAATGGTGGACCATTGCTTGTTAGAGTGGTCGTTAGATTAGTCATGTTCTGTGTGGGTTGGTAGATTGCATCTGCCGAAGTGGTTGCTATGCTGTTGCTAGGCTACTTGAGGTGGTTACTAGGCTGTTGCTAACTAAGTATCATGGTTGCTAGATTAGTCATGTTGGTTGGTTGGTTGCAACTGTGAAGGTTGTTGTTAGGGTTAGGTTTAAGTTGTTGCTAAGGTACTTGAGGTGGTTATTACACTGTTACAAGGGTAAGTATCATGGTTGTTATGTTGGTTGCTAGATGGTTCTGTGGAAGTGGTTACTAGGCTGTTACTAGGGTACTTGAGGTGGTTGCTATTCCACCTGTTGTTAGCGTAGATGCAATGTTTCTAGAGTGGTTGCTAGATTAATCATGTTGGTTGCCAGGTTAGTCATGTCAGTGGCTATGTTGGTTGCTAGGTTGCAACTGTGGAATTGGTTGCTAGGATGTTTCTAGGCTACTTTAGGTGGTTGCTAGGCTGTTGCTAGGGTACTTGAGGTGGTTGCTAGGCTGTTTATAAGGTAGGTACAATGTTTCTAGAGTGGTTGCTAGGTTAATCATGTTGGTTGCTAGATTGTAACTGTGGAAGTGGTTGCTAGGTTGTTACTAGGCTACTTGAGGAGGTTGCAAGGCTTTTGCTAGGGTAAGTATCATGGTTGCCAAATTGTTGTTATGTTGTTTAGTAGATTGCAACTTTGAAAGTTGTTGCTAGGCTGTTGCTATGGTACTTGAGGTGGTTGTTTCGCTGTTGCTAGGGTAAGTATCATGGTTGCTATGGTGATTGCTAGGTTGGTTGCTATGTTGGTTGATAGTTGGTCTGTGGAAGTGTTTAGTTTGCTAGGGTACTTGAGGTTGCTGGGGTAGGTATGGTGGTTTCTAGGGTAGTTGCTAGGTTAATCACATAGGTTTCTGTGGTTGCTACTGTAGGTTGCATCTGTGGAAGGGCTTCATAGGCTGTCGATAGGGTACTTAATGTGGTTACTAGGCTGTTGCTAAGGTAAGATGGTTGCTATGGTGGTTGTTATGTTGCAACTGTGGAAGTGGTTGCGAGGCTGTTGCTGGTTGTTTCTAGGGTGGGTGTTAGGTTCAGCATGCTGGTTGCTATGTTGTTTGCCATTATTTTGAATCACAGTCACACAAATCTCTTCATAGATCAGTCTAAATGAAACACTGAAGTGTGTGTGTGTGTGTGTGTGTGTGTGTGTATGTATGTGTATGTGTACGCGCACACGCTTGCTTATAGGGGACTGATGCTGTGACCGAGGAGAACACACAGCTGTGTGAGTCTGAGAAAGCGTGGAGTTTGTCATTCTTAAACATCAGCGGACTTGGTCACTCATCAAGGTAAACACACACTTGCGCACACACACTCACACATGCACACACACATACATACTGTATAGAGCATTATTTCCCTCCATTCCCCTCCACTCACATTTTCATCCACGTGATTGTGCTTTGTGTTCTACACCATTCCCCACACATTCGATTACATATACATATTCTACACACATATTATTACGGTTACACACACACAGCACTTCCCAACAATGTGTTTGTGTTTCTCGTGTGTGTGTGTGTGTGTGTGTGTGTGTGTGTGTGTGTGTGTGTGTGTGTGTGTGTTCAGGTGGAGCTGGCAGCTCTTCAAGCAGAGCTCAAGAATGAGACAGGCCAAGGAGAACCTGAGGTCAGGGTGCAGCTGGAGACCAAAAACCTGCATTAACACATCAACTGTTGTGTGTGTGTGTGTATACTGTATGTGTGTGTGTGTGTGTGTGTGTGTGTGTGTGTGTTCACCTGCTGGAACACATTGGTTCTCTCTCTCTCTCTCTCTCTCTCTCTCTCTCTCTCTGTGTGTGTGTGTGTGTGTGTGTGTGTGTGTGTGTGTGTGTTGATTTAAATTTGTGTACTGTGTAGTAACCACAGTCTTACTATGTTTGCATGTGTTCAGTGTCGCTGAGTCGGATCACCAATGAGGAATGAGGTTTTTGACCAATGAGGAATAGTGTGTGTTCAATGTGTGTGTGTGTTTGTGTGTGCATGTGTGTGTACATGTTTAGGAGGAGACTGATACTTCCGACAGGAGGTATCTAAGCTGTCCTCATCCACCCTGATCGACTGCAGGCTGTCACACACAGCCTCACTTCAGACGCATCTGTACCAGGTAAGATCTCTATCTCACCTAACCTGAGCCCAGGCAAGATTTCTGCTTCAGCTGTTGTGTGTGTGTAGTACTGTTTAATATGTTGTTCAGTGCTGTCATGATGTTGTGTGTACAGTGTTGTTCAGTGTTGTGTTTTTATACTGTTGTGTGTACTGTTGTTTAGTGTTGTGGTTTTTGTGTTGTTGTGTGTGCAGTGTTAAAAGAAGGCTGGCCTGGAGAATGTGCAGATTCTGATGGAGGAAGGTCCTGAGGTCCCTGATCCCAGTACACTGATTCATATAAATTCCATTTAAAAGTAAGGTTTTTTGATAAAATATGATCCTTTTAGCTGTCCTCAGTACACAACTATTTCCAATATAGCTCCAAATATTTAACGCATTTTCATCTCTCTCTTTCATCTCCTGTAACTAGTTGGTAGTTATGGTAGAATACACTGTGAACGTGGTTGCTAGGCTGTATGGCTATTAAGCTGGGAACAGACCTACAGAATTTTCTCAATCTTTTGTGATTATAACGCGATTGAGTGAGCCAAACCTACAGACTCAATCTGGGATGATTGAAAGTCATTTATGAGCACAAACCTATCAATTCAGTTGTTGGCATTTTAATGTCTTATCTCCCTTCAGAATGTGATGCTCCTCTCTGATTGGCTGATGGGGCGGCCATTACTTTCGTATAACTGTCTATTTGTGACATTTTTCTGTTAAAAAGTTTCATCACCGTTTCATATCCATGTTTTTTTTAGAATGGTAGCTATAACAACAGTAACCATCCTTTTAGTTCTACTTTTACACGAATATGTACCCCAACTGAACAGGATAACTTCTTTTAAACTGGGGTCAAGTGTTTGTTTTATGTTTTCAACAAAACTACGAAGTATAGTAATGAACTATAATCTCATGTTATTGTTGGTATACATGTTAACACTGTGTCTTTTCATGATTTCCAGTGTTGTCAAGATGCTGTGAAGAGTAAGAAGCAAGAAGACCCAGCCTCGACAGATTCTGGAAATAAATGGGTGTCCACCACCAAATGGATCTTCTATTTGTTGGACTTGTCAAGCACTGCGTACAGATTCACAATCCAGAACTGTGATTTACCAGCCTAGGAGTACCCATGCTCCTTTGCATGGTCAATTTCTTTTCACTTTGCAAAGCAGCACGGTGACCATGGCTGATTTTCTCACCTGTGTTCGATATCGAATCACCGAACAAAAAGGGACTAGCACAGCCCTCGATTGCATTTGACGTCACATGGTGGCTCAGGTATTGGCTCTGAGCTATCTTCAGACGCTATGATAGACATTCGTAGCACCCAATAAACGTCTCTGGACAATCGTAAACAATGCTTCCACTACGAGAAAAGCAATACTGTAGGTGGGTCTCTAGACTAAATATCACTTGTTATTATTTAGTTTGCACGAGAACCAGGCTGGTGATTTGCTCGTCAATGTGTCAATTTAGATGGCAATACTTGGAATCATATTATGAAATTGTGAAATAAAGAATTAGACTCAACTCAGAAATTAACTCATGAATCTGTATTGAACTGTGTTTTCCTTTCTTTTTTTTCTTTTTTTTTTTTTTACAGTATATTTATAACACGGGTATTTATATGGATGTGTGTGTTCCAATTCTCATGTTTTGACCTGTATTGCTTTACATGCAATTATTCAGGAACCACTTGAGCACCCTTTTTCCTACATTGATGTGTGTTGTGTTGAAATAAGTCCAGTGTCTTGCCTCATAATCTAAGGCGGCATTTTGTTGATGTACTGATTTCCGGCACCCAGTAAGGGATACATTTTTTTCTTCACAAACCACGTAGAGGCCCATATTTAGAAGTGACTTGATGCATTGATATACAGTTCAAGTATTCATATTTAGTTGGAGTTCTCTGATAAGTCTGAGGCAGCAGAAATAATCTGTTTTGGCACTGTGATTTTACTCTTGCTGTATTATTTACTGTACTTGATCTGATTGACATTGCCAGAAATGGCATTCTATGTGCTATGATGTTTATTTTAATCTTTCAAAGATAATCATTCAATTCATTAAAAAAGGCAATAAAATGACTGGATTTATTGATGTGCTGAAATAAATTGATTTTTACTGATGCAATATAGAAATGCAATTTGATGATTGAAATACACAATTTTGCCAGCCTATAGCTGTGACTTTTTATATTAACAATTCAGTAAATAATATACACAAAAAATGGGTTTGAATTCATGCACAAAAGTATATGCTGAAGTTATTTTAATTTGCCCTGTTTTGGCAAGTTTGAGGGTAGATTTGTGGAAATGTACAATTTTACAATGCAGTGGCTGTGACATTTCATACTTTAAAGTCATCAAATCATACAAAACACTTAAATAGATAAATATATAAATATGTTAATGTACTGAAACGAATCGAAATGTACTACTGTGGCATGCCTGAGGGACCATGGATGCTTGGAAATACACAATATTGGCACCTAATGGCTCTCACTTTTGATACTTACAAGTCATTAAATCATTCCTGAGACACTAAAACATCTACATTTTGGGCTGACATGACACATAAATGTTTAATGTGGTGAAATGAGTCACAATTTAATCATTTTACCTGCTATGGTAAGTCTAAGGCAAAGTAAATGCTTGGAAATACACAATTTTGGCACCTAATGGCTCTGAATTTTGATACTTACAAGTCATTAAATCATTCCTGAGACACTAAAACATCTACATTTTGGGCTGACATGACACATACATGTCTAATGTGGTGAAATTAATCACAATTTATTAATTTTACCTGCTATGGTAAGTCTGAGGCAAAGTAGATGCTGTGAAATACACATTTCCGCACCTATCGGCTGAGACTTTTGATGCTTACAAGGGATTAAATCACTCAAAATACACAAAAACATCTATATTATGAGTTAACCTGATGCATAAGTGAGCAATATGCTGAAAAAAATAAACTTTTACTGACCTCACCTGATTTATCAGGTCTGAGCTACAAAACACCCTTTGAAAGTACCACTGAAAGACCCAAAAGAGCCAAATAGGTCCTGATTAGCAAAATTCCACATTTTTCATGAAACACCAACATGTGGCACATTTTTTGATTCAGGGGGTAATGACAAACTTCTTTGTCAAATTTGAGACCTCTAAGTGCTTGTGTGTTGCTAGGAGGCGGAGCCAAAAATCACAAAATGTGAATTTCAAGGGGGCGCTATAGAGTCTGTAAATGTGTAAGCTGTAATTTGACTTCACTTTATTACTCAACATGTTATAAAGATATGACATACCAAATTTGAGACCTCTAGCTGATTGCGTGTCACCAGGAGGCGGAGCCAAAAATGAGAAAAAATTGAATTTCTAGGGGGCGTCACAGAGTCTGTGAATGTGTCTACTGTAATTTGACTTCACTCACTTATACTGGGGAATACATAAATGTTACATTTCAAATTTGAGACCTCTACCTGCTTGCATGATGCCAGGAGGCGGAGCCAAACATAGGAAAAAACATCACAAAATGGGATTTTCTAGGGGGCGCTATGGATTCTGTGAATGTGTAATCCATAATCTGACTCCACTCCCATATTTTGGATGATGCATAGATATTATATGCCAAATTTGAGACCTCTAGCTGCTTGTGTGTTGCCAGGAGGCGGGGCCAAACATGAGAAAATTTTAACTTCTAGGGGGCGCTACAGAGTCTGTGAATGTATGAACTTTAATTTGATTGTATTTACATATTTTGTGTGACACATAGATGTCACAAGCCAAATTTCAACTTTGTATGATGAATGGAAATTAGATATGCTAACCCTAGGTCTCAATATGCACAAATTCCATAGGCGATTTGGGCCATGATAGGGTTAAACCATTAATTGTTGACAAAAATGAAAATGTGCCACATATATTGATAAGAGGGACAAAACAAATTGCTATTACAAATTTAAGACCCCTAGCGCCTCGTGTGTTGTCAGGAGGTGGAGTCAAATATGAAAAAATTGGAACTTCTAGCAGGCGCTACAGTGTGTGAATGTTCGAACTGTAATTTTATTGCACTCACATATTGAGTCTGATACATAGATGTCACATGCCAAATATTATCCATTTTTGATGTATGGAAATAAAAGAAGTTAACCCTAGGTCTAGTGATCACAAATTCCATAGGTCAAATGAACCATGGTAGGGGTTAGTCCAATTATACAATCCAATATGAGCATGTGATACATATATTGAATTTCTGGCTGGCACAAGTCAGTAAATGTATGATTGGTGACAACTTTCATATTTTGTGCTACTTATGGATGTTATGTTAAAGTCTGAGTCAGACATCTGGTAACATGACATTAGGAATTAATCGTACAGTAAATGTGGCATAGTGTTGATGGAATCTTCAAGACAAATGAAAAAACTTAAGATCACTTAAGATTGATGTATGATGAGATTTATTACCACAGTCATTTATTACCACAGACACATAGTACTTGTACACCTACAGCCCACATTCATAGAAAGCACCCCTGCCATGTACCCATACACATAACCACAAATCAAAGTCAAAGTCAGAGCTCCAAATGTGCAAGTTAAAAATTAAGACATATAACTAAGAAGTATAACTAAGATAAGACATCACAACTAACTAGACATAAAAGTGCAAATATATCAAGATATCAGACATGGCAATAATAGATAATAATAGAACAGTAACATAATAGACAACATAACACACATTGTGAGCATACATTCTGAACTGTCAGTGTTTCAGAAGAGGTATATTACTGGAGTGCAAAACCTGAGTCAACAAGGTGCAATGAGGCAAAAGTGCATGGTGCAAGTAGCAGCAGAGATGAAGTGTGTAGACATTTGTGCAGGAGAGTGTTCATAGAGTAGTTGGTCTTGGCTGTGTGTGTGTGTGTGTGTGTGTGTGTGTGTGTGTGTGTGTGTGTGTGTGTGTGTGTGTGTGTGTGTGTGGGGGGGGGTGTTTACAGTCTTGCTCTCTGGAGTGAGTTCAGCAGTCTGATGGCTTGTGGGAAAAACTCTCACTGGCACCCCTGTAGAAGGTGGTGAGTGCTGAAGGAGGGAGACTGGCTCTCCTCATCCTGCGCAGGAAGTGGAGACGTTGCTGTGCTTTCTTGACAAGGGCGGTGGTGTTGGTGGTCCATGTCAGATCATCAGTGATATGCACTCCCAGGAACTTTTCACTTTTGCGTTTTGCTTTTCACTGATTCCACAGCACTGTCGTTGATGGTGAGAGGTGTGTGTGATTCGTTCTAAAGTCCACTGTTATTTCCTCTGTTTTGTTGATGTTGAGATGCAGGTTGTTGGTGTCACACCAGGTGATGAGATGGTGCACCTCTTCCCTGTAGGACGAGGTTGTTGCTGATGAGGCCAACCACTGTTGTGTCATCAGCAAACTTGATGATGTGGTTTGAGTTGTA
>JAODXP020002030.1:0-2500 GCA_027497455.2 Sardinella longiceps | reverse complement strand
GTGGGGAAAGCTGAAATGTATTGATGGTAGCTTCTATGTGTTATTTCATATGCTAAATAAAAAACATTTGAAACAAATGTGTGGGGAATGGTGTAGAACACAAAGCAAAATCACGTAAATGAAAATGTGAGTGGAGGGGAATGGAGGAAAACAATGCTCTGTATGTGTGGGTGCATGTGCGTGTGTGCGCAGGTGTGTGTTTACCTTGAGAGTCCGCTGAGCTTTGAGACTGACAAACTCCACGCTTTCTCATAGACTCACACAGCTGTGTGTTCTCCTCCGCTCACAGCATCAGTCTCCTATAAGCGAGCGCGCACACACAATGTTTCATTTAGATTGATCTATGAAGAGATTTGTGACAGTCAGTATAATGGCTACCAACATAGCAACCAGCATGCTGAACCTAGAGGATTAACCTAGCAACCACCATAACAGCCATGTAACTTACCCTTGCAACAGCCTGGCAACCACCTCAAGTTGCCTAGAAATAGCCTAGCAACCACTTTCACAGTTGCAACCTAGCAACCAACATAGCAACCGACAAGACTAACCTGGCAATCATGATACTTACCCTAGCAACAGCGTAGCAACTACATCAAGTACCCTAGCACAGCCTAGCAACAACTTCCACAGTTGCAATCTAGCAACCAACATACCACCGGACATGTCTAACCTGGCAACCCTAGCAATCTACCAACCCACACAGAACATGACTAATCTAATGACCACCCTAACAAGCAATGGTCCACCATTGAACTCATCCCAGATGGTATTGTCTCTGCAAAAACTGGGCATTGTTCAGATCAATGTAGTAGTCTTCATTCATGGTTGAAAATTCAGAGGCCACCCCATCTGAAAGAGATAAAAATAGACCCCTACAATTAAATTCCCATGATGTGACATGGTGTTGGCACAGTTGATGGGCATAACTTGTTTAAATTTTAATTGGAGCCTTCATGCACCATGTCAAATTAATAGCGTTGCTATTATAATTTTATTCCATTATTCCCTCTGTTTTTATTTTGGTTGGCCCCGATTGTTTATGGAACACCATTTCCTGGTGGATACTAGCTATAGGTCCAAGTTAATAATTTTATGTGCTGGTGGATTTGAAGCTACTAAATTAAAAGATGACCAGGCGTGGTGCACGGTGAACCCATAGGTGTTGAGGAGGCCCCAATGGAGAGTAGCTGGTTTGAAGTGCATGCCTGGCGGTTGTGCCAATGCAGTGCCACATCAGGCATGATTTGATGGCATTTTTAATTTCGCCTGTTGGTATGGCGAGAAAAATGCCCTTGATATCACCCGGCCCGTAACAAGATTCAAGCACTTCAGTGTGGGACAGTGTGAGAACACAGGACAGTAGGCAAGCAGCACTCCAAAGAAGTTGAATGGTGCAGACCAGCAGATGCATGGCAACCAGCAATAGAGGATTAATATTCTAAAAACTCACTTAAACACCATCATCATCAGCGCTGCATCAGGACCAAACGTGGCTCCATCATCCTCTCCAGAGAAGTGTGCACTTGGGATTTGGGACAGCTGAATAAAACAGTTTGAAGTTTACAATAACATTAAATCAGTAGGACGATTCATATAACATCAGTACATTTATTTCCACTTACCTCACATTGTATGTACACTTTGTACAGCTTGTATTAAACTACCAATGGTTGCCATCAAAAGTAGGCTATTCCATAAATACAAGAGTGCTACAAGTTGTTTGCATGAAGCCAAATCTGTCTATTCTCTGCTTAGGGCTCAAGATGCAGGCCTAAGGCCCTAGATGCAGATAACCTTGCCTAAACAAGAGATACAAGAACAGAATTCTATAATTTCAACTACATAACTACATAACATTAGTAGCGATTTTAGCAAATTCCAATATGATGACAGTAATTTTGATGAACCCCAGGCTGCACGTAGGCTAACATTAGCCTATTCATTTGCATGTTGTAGGCTGTTAACATGTGCTTTCAACTGTTGTCCATCTGAAATTAAACTCGCTGAGGTACAGGCTTTAAACACTAAGAAACAAGTGGTTGAGACAAGTATGTGCAGTAATCGGTAGAAACATTGACAATTAATTTGAGAGACATACTTACCAATTTGGACATGCAGGGATACCAGCAGCTGTAGGCTAGGTCAGAGCGTATGGCTCTGGGCTAGGTTTGTTTTCTTCTGCCCACGCTGAACATGTGATTAATCTACCAATCATAACCGGTCTAAACCACGTCATTCAGAAGTTCTTATCCAATGACTTGTTCTTATCACGTTATAGCTTCTTTTTGTCAAATTATGATAAACTGATGCTTTTTATGGTGGTAAAATAGTACAATACCACGTAATTTATAATGATTTCATGACAAAACGAGGTTAGATCTACTGGTCAACGCAATTTAGTGGCTGGGGAATATCGTTGGTTTTCTTACGAGGCGATCGTAAGAAAACCTACGTTATTCAGGGGTGGCGCTATCGTACTGTTTCCTACGATGCGGCC
>JAODXP020002028.1:0-25902 GCA_027497455.2 Sardinella longiceps | reverse complement strand
ACTTCGTTCAGTTGCATGTGCTGAGGTTAAGAGCCTCTCATTGTCCGTTCTCTACACTTCTGCACCTTGAAAAAGAGGCTCAAGGTCTCAATGGGACTCACCTGGAAAAATAAAGGACAAGAGGACATTGTCTTTCTATGGCATCAACCGTGCCTTACAGACAGTGGATACAATCCGGTCCTGTGTGTGTGTGTGTGTGTGTGTGTGTGTGTGTGTGTGTGTGTGTGTGTGTGTGTGTGTGTGTGTGTGTACCTGTCTCTGTGCTGTGATCCAGATAGGCAGGGTACCGTTGTCCCAGTAGTGTGTGTGTGTCTGTGTGTGTGTGTGTGTGTGTGTGTGTGTGTGTGTACCTGTCTCTGTGCTGTGATCCAGATAGGCAGGGTGCCGTTGTCCCAGTAGTCATCTACAAACTGGGTCATGTAGTACTGCTTCTTCTCCAGAGTGTCCACGTTAAACCACATGTTATGGATCACCCCGTGGTTCTCTATGTAACGCCCTGCACAAGGAGATTAGTATTATTAGTGTGTGTGTGTGTGTGTGTGTGTGTGTGTGTGTGTGTGTGTGTGTGTCCACGTTAAACCACATGTTATGGATCACCCCGTGGTTCTCTATGTAACGCCCTGCACAAGGAGATTAGTATTATTAGTGTGTGTGTGTGTGTGTGTGTGTGTGTGTGTGTGTGTGTGTGTGTGTGTGTGTGTGTCCACGTTAAACCACATGTTATGGATCACCCCGTGGTTCTCTATGTAACGCCCTGCACAAGGAGATTAGTATTATTAGTGTGTGTGTGTGTCCACGTTAAACCACATGTTATGGATCACACGGTGGTTCTCTATGTGACGCCCTGGAAAAGGAAATTAGTGTTAATGAGCTTGACTCACAGTGGCCAATGCAATGTCCTGTCTTTTAAAGGGACAGTAGCACAGTGGTCAATGCAATGTCCTGTCTTTTAAAGGGACAGTGGGCACAGTGGTCAATGCAATGTCCTGTCTTTTAAAGGGACAGTGGGCACAGTGGTCAATGCAATGTCCTGTCTTTTAAAGGGACAACAGCACAGTGGTCAATGCAATGTCCTGTCTTTTAAAGGGACAGTAGGCACAGTGGTCAATGCAATGTCCTGTCTTTTAAAGGGACAGTAGGCACAATGTGATATACTGGCCATAACCAGCCCGTTGGTCTATGCTTGGCTTCATATGAGGGTCTGGGAACTCTGCTATTAAAAATGATTGCTTGCTTGACGTGTTTGAAAAAAGATTGGATCAGCCCTTGACTGATAAGCTAATATTCCCACTCTATAATCCTAATATTCCAGCTCTATATTCCCAGTATTCCAGCTCTTTATTCCCAATATTCCCGCTCTTTATCCTCAAAGTTCACTGATTGGCCGGGATGAGATGCGATGTAATCGTAGCCTAGAACTCTAGATGTAGCGGTAGCTAACTGAATTTGCTCAGCGTGTACGTCTAGCTATGAGCCATAGGTTGTACTCAGGCATCAGTGGTGTCTATCCAATCATAACACTTCAGGTTGTACTCAGACATCGGCCTATCCAATCACACCGCTCTAGCTTGTACTCAGACATCGGTCTATCCAATCACAACGCTCTAGCTTGTACTCAGACATCGGTCTATCCAATCACAACGCTCTAGGTTGTATTCAGGCTTTGGGGTTTTCAGGCAAACATGGCTGATGGAAAATGGAAACAAAACTTTGAATTCAGTTCCTTACTTATCAATTACCCCGAGATGAAATTATTATTCTGCCCCTGTTGAACTAAAAACTGCTTTTCCCGCTATTTATTCCTGATATTCCCGCTATTTAATCCTAATATTCCTGCTCCTTATTCCCCACCCTGAGATGACATTACGCTATTCTTCCCATGTTGAACTAAAAACTTCTTTTCCCTCCATTGATTGCACTCATTGGCCACAAACAAAACTCTGGTTAGAAATGTGCTGGAATGTTCCATTAAATTAGTAGCCCACAATAATCATAAATGGGTCCACAATCACTGTGTCACTTCACTTGAGAAGTGACCTTGGACTCTCCTGAATCTTGTGCCATCATCTTAATGGGTTTATGCCACCGCAATGAAGTAAGAAAGACGGTGATCAATCGCCAGTCTGCTCAGGGCTGAATCTTGTGGCTGCATCTTAATGGGTTTATGCCACCGCAATGAAGTAAGAAAGACGGTGATCAATCGCCAATATGCAGGGCTGATTCTAGACTTCTTAATGCTCTAGGCCAGATTTGAGTTTTGCCAACTCTTTTCAAGAAATACAAGTGAAAAACTACAGAAAAATAAGCAATAAATATGTTGCAATGCCCCCTTGATACTGTATATGGTGCCCTAGGCTATCGTCCAGTTCATCTGTGCCTAGCCCCGGCCCTGAGTATGCTAACCTGCTGGGCCCTGAGTATGCTAACCTGCTGGGCCCTGAGTATGCTAACCTGCTGGGCAGTGCCTAGCCCCGGCCCTGAGTATGCTAACCCGGCCCTGAGTATGCTAACCTTCTGGGCAACATACTGTGCTGAGACAGACGGACTATGTGGAGCTATTAGGAAATGGCTAATAAAAATGATAGCTGGCTGTTTGAGAACAGATATGGTGTTCTGGTGTGAGTGAATAAGTTACACATTAAGATGAATTACTATAATGAGGAGCTATGTACAAGCTTCTGTACTGGGAGAGAGGTGACATAATAACAGCCAGAGAGAAAGATCTCCGGTATCTCCCCAGTATAACCCTTCCTCTCATAGGAACATGCAGAGGCTCCCCTTGGGCCTGCAAAGGGTTTGTTCATTATTAACACGGCATGAGGAAGGAGCCCTGTGGGGAGATCATTGAGCCCATGAGGTGGAGTAGGCTACTGCCCAAGGTTTCTTCCCAAAATTAATTACAACAAATACAACAGAGTTTTTACTCAGGGGCACTTCTCAGACTGTTTGAATAGTGTGTGTGTGTGTGTGTGTGTGTGTGTGTGTGTGTGTGTGTGTGTAAGTATTACAACAATTAATACACAAATACTTAATATTTACAAAATATTTGCCAACAATATTAGAGGAAAAAGAAATTTTGCCTTCTAGCTTGGTACTGTTTGAAATTTTTGCAAGGTCTGCAGACATTCAAAAATCTGTGCAGGTCTTACTTAAGTAGCCTATAGTACCATTTATAACACTTAATTATCTTAATTATTATTACCTCCGCCAAGGAAGTTATATTTTTACCGGCGTGTGTATGTGTGTGTGTGTCTGTGTACAACATAACTCGAAAAGTTTTTGACAACGTGTGTATCGGGACAAGCAAGAACTGATTCGATTCTGGTGGCGATCGGTGATCCAGAACACCATCTCTGACCACATTATCTTAGCGGAGGTCTGCGCTCTCTGAGCACTTTTCTAGTTTGCCATGTTATGCAATGTAAAGGTTTCAGTAGAAAGAATGTATGATGCAACACTCCATGTACTGTACTGCCACCATTTACCATTTGATCTCATTCTCCAACCTTTAATAAAGACATCACAAACATCCCACACTGTTAAATAGTTCAGTTTGTCCCCAATAAAGACATCCCACTGTTAAATAGTTCAGGTTGTCCCCAATAAAGACATCCCACACTGTTAAATAGTTCAGTTTGTCCCCAATAGACATCCCACTGTTAAATAGTTCAGTTTGTCTCCCTGCGGCGTGCCGTCCGTACCTGTGAGCAGAGTGAAGTGCGTTGGGCTGGTGATGGTGATGTAGGGGGGTGTCACGAACGCTGCCTTTACCCCGTCCTCTGCCATGCGGTCAAGATGCGGGGTGTCCACGTCTCGGTCATAGTCCCAGCGGAACCCGTCAAACGAGATGAACAGCAGCTTGTTCCGGGGCCGAGAGCACGGTTCTTTAGCAGGGGCGTTTAGAACCGGCGACACCACCAACAAGCACAACACACACACGGACAAGAACATTTCTGGCATGTACTTAACACGCGTGCACACACACACATACACGTTCTCCTCTATCCTCTGCAGAACTCTGGAGATGCACGGCCACTCCACACAGCTTTTAACACACCTCCCACACCACTGCAACAATAAGTGTGTGTGTTTCCTCTGTGCCTAATCGCATGTCGCCGGTTATCAATAATTCTTATCTCCCCTTATCAACAGAGGAGGCCGAAGTCTGTCAGGTAATATACTGGCAGAGCATTGTGTGGTGAGTGTGTGTCTGTGTGTCTGTGCGTGTGTGTGTGTGCCTGTGTGTGGTGAGTGTGTGTCTGTGCGTGTGTGTGTGTTGGTGGGGGGGGGAGGCACATCCAGTGCCTTCATTGGGCAGTGTGTGTGTGTGTGTGTGTGTGTGTGTGAGAGCTTTCCTGCATCTCCTGGCACACACACACATCCAGTGCGTTCATTGGGCTCTGCTGACATTTCCAGATGAAATCAAGCTGACCATGATTGATCAAACTGATAGAGAAATCACATCTACATGACTAATCATTTGATAGGTACAGATGATTGAGAGAAGTTTTTTATTTATTTATTTTTTAATCAGCTTAAATGTAGCAGAAGCTGGAAACTGAGATGGCTTTTTTCACCATTTGAAATGACTCAGCCTTCCCCTGTTGTCAGACTGTGAGTCTGCACTGTCTCAGCAGCAAACCTTTCAGACTTTCAGACTTCTTCCCACAGATTCAGTGTCCCAGCATTAGACAGATGAACACAAATTTATTTTCAATGATTGGTTTGATATTCTAACTAGTGCAGTAAATCAAAATAGAAAGGCACTGAAGTGTCCAGAATATTTTCATTCAACTTACTAACCCTAACCCTAACCCTAACCCAACTTACTTTTATTGCCATCCTGTGCACTGTGGTCACATGCTCATCACAGCTGTATTAAAGGATAGCTCTGGAGGAAGTTTAACGCGGCCCACGCTGTATTAAAGGATAGCTCTGGAGTAAGTTTATCGCAGCCCAACGGACACGCTGTAGGATAGCTCTGGAGGAAGTTTAACGCAGCCCAACGGACACGCTGTAGGATAGCTCTGGAGGAAGTTTAACGCGGCCCAACGGACACGCTGTAGGATAGCTCTGGAGGAAGTTTAACGCGGCCCAACGGACACGCTGTATTAAAGGATAGCTCTGGAGTAAGTTTAACGCGACCCAACGGACACGCTGTATTCTACCTAATCTGTGGTAGCACAACCTGCACTCTGTCCATGTCAGTGTGTGCCTACCGTAATATCCATCTATCATACAGTAATGTGCTTTTGCAACAGTTTCAGACACACCAGTCACAGGATGATTGTGTCACACATGAATATGGAATCATGGAGCATAGAAGATGCACACACATGACTATGGAATCATGGAGCATAGAGGATGCACACACATGACTTTGGAATCATGGAGCATAGAAGATGCATACACTTGACTATGGAATCATGGAGCATAGAGGATGCACACACATGGATATGGAATCATGGAGCATAGAAGATGAATATGGAATCATGGAGCATAGAAGATGACTATGGAATCATGGAGCATAGAAGATGAATATGGAATCATGGGGCATAGAAGATGGACACACATGAATATGGGTACATGGAGCATAAAAGATGCACACACATGGATATGGAATCATGGAGCATAGAGGATGCACACACATGGATATGGAATCATGGAGCATAGAGGATGCACACACATGAATATGTTAACAGCTGACAGACTACTGGTTGCCTGTTCTTCAAAATTCTACTCAAAAGCTGTTTGAGGGAACTATTTTTGGAAAAAACAACAACATAAGTCCACCAACAATTACACTGTAAAAATAAAAAAGAAACCCTCTGCCAACAATTACACTGTAAAAATAAAAAGGAAACCCTCTGCCAACAATTTGTGGCATTGCTGTCTGTGCAGAACATCTTATCTCTGCATGAAATCAGATATGTGTTTTAGAATGGTCATCAAATGGGCCAATCACAGGTGGTTTTGGCTGTGGCCAAGAATGCCTTACACTGCAGCTCTGGAAGTCACAGAGGTCAATAAAGCAGTACTTAGAAAGTACAAGTACACATTTAGAAATCGATATGTTAGAATACAGAACCTTAATATATTTTGGGTACAGTATGCAGGTATTAAGGTAAAAAGAAATGCTTGGTAGAGGTAATAAACAGATTAATAACTTTACTTTAAGGAAAAAAAAAAAAAACCTCCTTGCCAGAGGTAATATACAGATTAACATCATAGTTAGGGATTATGAATATGCCCTAGACTCTGGATGCGTTAAACCGTTCTAATTAGAAGCAGTTAATCTTCATAAATGGACTCAACAATGATTCAATATGTTAATATGTTTATTACCACTTATATTATAAAGAAAGCTTTTGATATAGTTGGGCCTTCACTACAGCGCATTATTAACTCCAGTTTGTCATCTGGTGTTGTTCCAGCTTCATATGTGACCTGATCTGTCAAAATGAGTCACAGTGACCCACAATTCAAAATTGAGGTTTTGGTATCATTGGAAAGAGGAGAAAATAAGCTTTAAAATGATACATTGGTTAAAGCCCTATCTGAAAAGGTTGCCAAGTTACGGTCATTTGTATTATGGTATGTCGACGCCTATTTCCAACTGAAAAAGCGAGAAAATAGCATTTAAAGTTTTTTGTCCGTTTTTTAGTTGAATTCTTGGCGTAGAGATGGATTCAGTATGTTTACAACAGAATTTTACAAAAGGTACTTAGGCTAGATGCTTAGAAAAAAATATTAGCCTAAATCAAACTGAAACATCAATTATTTTAAATATATATATATTTATAAAATAGTTAATAATTCATAATGATTCATTACAGAAAAGGCGCTTTCTACATAGTCAATAAGATTCAATTCATTTTAGTCTAGGCCAATCTGGTACTCATGTCCAAAACCTAACCTATCTGTATGTCTAAAAAAAACCTAAGTAAAGCATTATTTAAAACTAACAAACAAACAAACAAACAAAAAAACAAAAAAACACACAAATAGAGGTAAATACATACAAACATGTTATGGCCAGTGCGTCTGTGTGAGTGAGTGAGTGAGTGAATGCGTGAATGAGCTGTCAGAGTCCATTTCAGTGTGCAATATTGTCAGGGAGTGAAAGATTAAGCAACAAGTATGCACTATTAATGATGACATTTTGCCTAATACCAGACAAGGGTGCTTTTAAATAAATAGCTAAAAAATGTAGGCCTAAAACAGTGTCAAAGGTCAGTGCATGTGCGTGCGTGCGTGTGTGTGTGTGTGCGTGTCAGATTGAGAGCCAGTAGACTACAACAGAGTAGCCTATCTATAATGCTCAGCCATGTAAGAGAGCCCTATGTAGACTATCACGAACTTTACTCAACTCTTCTGGCAAAATATGTAAGGGATAATTGACCGGCTTGCTGTCATAATTTTCCCACAGGGCAAACCGGAGACGCTATGCGGTTTTGTATCATCAGAGCGTCATTCAGTCATTCAGAGAGGGGCGATGGCATGGCCAATGGAGAGTTTCGCAAAGTGACAAGTTACACTGATGTAAATTAGCCTAAAAAAATAAAAATGTATTGACCGATCACTTAGAAGAAAACGGCAAAGACATTGTGAAATCGTTATCCATCGTTACTTTTTGCAAAAGCCCGTGTATTTTGGGTGCAATACTGCTATTCCTAGTAGGCTAACTGCTACCTAGAAATGGCATCATAAAGTCCCATAGCATTTTGGAAACATGCATTAAAACCCAATGATTAAAACGCAGATACCCGAGAATGCAAAAGCAAAACAAGGAAAATAGTGACACAAGCACCTAGCAAATGATGGCTAGCTTGATGAATAAGATTTTTTAACCATGAAGTTTAACCTCAGACAAATAGCACCACTAGCTGCTACCCGAGAATGCAAAAGCAAAGCAAGGAAAATAGTGACACAAGCACCTAGCAAATGATGGCTAGCTTGATGAATAAGCTTTTTTAACCATGAAGTTTAACCTCAGACAAATAGCACCACTAACAAGGAAAATAGTGACACAAGCACCTAGCAAATGATGGCTAGCTTGATGAATAAGCTTTTTTAACCATGAAGTTTAACCTTAGACAAATAGCACCACTAGCTGCTAGACTGGTATGAATTTCTGCCTACCTGATTTTGTAATCAGCTAATCCAATATTGATGTCTTCTTTTTGGACTCCCGTCTGTCATAACTTATTCATTTCAGCTTTCAGATGAAGTCCCATAGTTGGTTCAATAGTAAAAGTTTACTGTCCACAACAGTTAAGTGAACACCACTGAAACATAGGCTCCGAAAGTTAGCTTCCTCTGTCAACTCTGGTAAACCTGTGAAGACGCAGCCGAGCTGACAGCAGCAACATGCTATTATATCTTAATGTCCGTGTCACTACTAGACTACTACACCACTGTCCTGTGATTGAGTTTAGACTGTGCCAAGAATTTGTTTTTAGCAAATTGATGTCGATGAAATCCAATGGTTGCAAGCCAACCATCTTCTTAACTCTATACAGCAAGCCAGCCATCCAAAGTGAGCTAAATATAAGCTAGCATTACAAAGGGCACCTGAGGAAACTTGTAGCCTGTTGTGAGCATTTTGACAAGGCAAAACAAGACGAGAGACTGACGTATTTAATCCATATTTGGTCAACTGAGATCATGACGTTTGCAGGGGATACCGAAACACAGGCAAATGGGAAATCCTCAGTTGTAACGTGAAGGCTTCTGAAATACGGTGTTTATTCGAGACATTCTTTGTAAGATTTGAGAGTTAGGTCAACTTAAACAGCGATTTAACCACATTTTTACAATTACTGTGATGACAAAACTTTGAGAGAATAATTTTGAAGACCTTTTCTTTCATATAAGACCAAAAAATAAATTTCAATATTTTTGACATATTTCAGCTTAATCGGCCTGTACCCAAACAAATAGAACGCCGACTTCCGACTCATTACGGCAGATCGGGTCACATATAAGCATGCGGTTGTCCAACCCTTGCTTAAAAAGCATAACTTGGATGCTAAATGCTTGAGTAACTATCGGCCCATTTCGAAGCTTCCTTTCATTTCTAAGGTGCTTGAAAAAGTTGTACTATCTCAGCTGCTGCCCTTCCTGAATGACCATAACATTTTAGAACCCTTTCAATCAGGCTTTAAAACACTTCATAGTACTGAAACCGCCCTACTTAAGGTGACAAACGACCTGCTTCTCACCCTAGACTCAGGAGAGAGTGCAATCTTAGTTTTGCTTGACCTTAGTGCGGCCTTTGACACCGTCGACCACGACACCCTCCTCACTCGGCTAGAGAAGTGGGTTGGCATTAAGGGAACAGCATTGCAGTGGTTCTACTCCTATTTGAAATTTAGATCATTTTCTGTATCTGTTGGTCACTTTTCTTCCTCCTCAGCTCCTGTCTCTTGTGGGGTTCCCCAGGGTTCTATTTTGGGTCCTGTGCTCTTCTGTCTCTATATGCTCCCCCTAGGTGACATCATTCGTAAGCATGACATTTCATTCCACTTTTATGCAGATGACACTCAATTGTACCTCCCACTCAAATCAAGGGATTCTATACAGCCTTTACTGGACTGTCTTGAAGACATCAAATGTTGGATGACCAATAATTTTCTCCAGCTTAATAATGATAAAACCGAAGTCATCATTTTTGGTCCCACAAAAAACAGATCAGCAGTTACTGAGAAACTGGCCCACCTCTCTCCCTATGTTAAGACACATGCTAAAAACCTAGGTGTCATTCCTGACTCAGAGCTCTGTTTCAAAAGACAGATCAGCTCCGTTATTAAAAACAGCTTCTATAAGTTAAGAATGATTTCCCGCCTCAAACCCTCTCTGTCATTCAAAGACCTAGAAACAGTCATCCATGCTTTCATTACATCCCGGCTAGATTACTGCAACTCTCTATATCTTGGGCTCCCACAATCACAACTTTCACGTCTGCAGCTAGTACAAAATGCTGCTGCTAGACTACTGACAGGAACTAAAAAGTTCCATCACATTACCCCTGTCCTGGCCTCCCTTCACTGGCTTCCTATTACTTCCAGGATCCAGTTTAAAGTCCTTCTATTGGTCTATAAAGCTCTGCATGGTAAGGCCCCTTCCTACATCTCTGACCTGTTAGTACCCCACACTACAGCTCCCTTAGGTCTGCCGACAAAGGACTTTTGCACGTAGGCCGGACCCGCCTGAAACAAAAAGGTGATCGAGCCTTCGCGGTTGCGGCCCCACGCTTGTGGAACTGCCTACCCCCGACATTAGACTCGCCCATTCCATTCACTCCTTCAAATCCAAGTTAAAAACCCACCTTTACTCTCTGGCCTTTTCAGGTGCTTAGCTACCTGTCCCCTTTTTTCTTTTCTTTTCTGAGCTGGCATCTCTGTTATCTGCTTGCTTTTTATGTCTGCTGCCCCCTGAAACTTTGCATATCTTTCCCCATCTGACCTCATATGGGTCTTTTTATATGCTCTGCATGTGTTTGCTTTGCTTTCTTTACCTATGTTGATGTTTGCATGCTTCTCTACTGTCCTCATGTATGTCTTGCATTTTTACCTCTGAACTTTTAGCTACTATGTACAGCACTTTGGTCAGTGCAAACTGTTGTAAATGTGCTTTATAAATTCAATTTACTTACTTACTTACTTACAATATGAATCATTGAAAATAATGGTACAGGACTTACATTAGTGATCTGATGTTTATCTTATTGACTGCACCTGACCTATTTATTATATTTTATTTATTTATTCAAACCTAGCCTCTAATGGCATCATGATAACTTTTTATTCTGTATTTTTGTATACTTTTCTATCCATGTCTCTAGGTCGAGACACCATAGTCACTGTTGTTTGTGGTAATGTCAGTATTGTCAGTATTGACTATGTGTGTACAGCAGCTTTTTAACCTGCAACCAAATCTACCTTCGGGTACAAATAAAGTTACCTTCCCTTAGTTTGGCTGAGTTTACAGAAATGGGATGTTTTACTGCCCCCTAGTGGCATGAGTTGTTCATTTCAGTCTATGTAGTACTTCTGGACTGTATACAATATCAGAGGGGCAGTGTTGGTGTGACAAGTCTCTCTGTTCATTTGAGTCAGTTCATTAAGTCTTTACAGCGCTTGCTGTTTATGTTCCTCCTTCTTCTTTTCATCATGAAGGAATGCATGGTAGCCTTGCCCTGCACAGGATGCAGAATGTAGAATTTCCTGTCATAGTCACATCACCTACCCCACACATGATGGAGGTAGTCTACTATGACCCGCTGAGCAACCACTGTTCTTTCCTTCACATTTGTGACGACAATGGTCTTATTCACCGAAAACCCTCTCTCTACAGAGACCTGACCTGGGGAGAGGAGAACTTTCTGAACGAGAGTCCACAGATCTTTCATTGCCTGCTCTTTGGAGAGCCGAGCATGCAAGAATGAGTCTAATCTGGAGTAGCTACCTGTGGGCCACTGTATGGCATCTTCATTTGTTTGGCAGATAATCACAAAGTCTTTGAACTGGTTAAGGATTGGGTCACAAAGGCTCTCTCTGATGTGTCCAGCACTGGAGATTACTTGTAGGCACTGCCTCAGTTGTTTTTCCACAAATGTCTGGTTTCTCTTTGATTGTTTCTGGATCCAGCCATGCAAGGTACACCAGTGTGTACTTCAACAGACATTTCTCCATGAGCTTTGTCACCACAGTGATGAGGGAGACTTGAGTTTGTTTTTTAATGGAAAGGACATCACGCTCTGACACCTTTTCCTTTTTTTTTTTTTTTTGAAGATTTCTTTGGGCTTTTTGCCTTTAATCGGATAGCAAAGTATAGTGAGAGATGGGGTGGGATTGTGAAATGACCTCGGGTTGAACTCGAACCCAAGTCCCTGGAGTAATGGTACGACGCTCTAGCCCACTGAGGCACGGCGCCCTAACACCCTTTTCGGGGTCAGCTCTATGTTCCCACATTTGTTAGGAATTTTTCTTTTTCTTTCAAGTTTATCAGTTGTTTGTCTACAACAAATCCTATGTTGATAATTGAGGCATCCTTGTGATTTGCTAGATCTTAAAAGTTCTCAGAGAGGAGCTTCATGGGGCTTTTGACTCTCGCAAGTGTAGCATCTGTGACAAACCTCTGGAGCAGACGCTTCACTGAGGTGAAAACATCATCAGCCAGGTACGACAACATGGGCTTGTCTGTTTGGTATTTTAGTAGGAAGGGATGGCACTCTGGCAATTGGAAGAAAAATGTTGGCTTTAACCGCTTCACTTATCTAACCGATATAGTCCTCTGAGTGACTCACCGAGTAACTCTACCAACCATAAAACTCTGGTGATTGGCGGGTCGTCAGTCAGATATGTGAAGCTAGCAACGCCGGCTTCAATCTCAGGGGCCAGAGCTAGCGACATTGAATCCTATTTAAAAGTACTGGTGGCTAAACGTAATGTTAGGTACTCTCGTATTGTTAACCACACCGGTGCTAACGATGTTCACCAAAATGAGTTTTATGTCCCTGTGTGGGTTGGCACAAACGATGTCTGACTCTGTAACTTTCTCTGGTCCCCTACCTCTTAACCTCGGGGAGGAAATAAGCAACAGAATTTCTGACCTGAACCGATGGCTGTTTAAATGGTGTGCCGATAATAAAGTGGGGTTTATTGACAACCATAGGTCATTCTGGGGAAAACCTGAACTTATGAATCGAGACGGTCTCCATCCCTCGCGGAGGGGAACCGGTCTCCTTTCTAGGAACATCGACCAGCATCTAACCGCGGCATGTTCCTGATATACCAGAGTTTGGTTCAGGTGGCAGGATTACTGTCTTACACAGTTCCCTGCCGCGTCGCCGTGATATTAGCAGCAGTCAGGTCCCCTTAGGGAGAGTGTCCACGAGACATAGAGGCATTCCCAGGAAAAAAAGAATACACTAAAGTATACTTATTTGAAGTAGACTTAGTATACTTTCAAAAAGGTATTAAGTGCTCTATTTTCAAAATACTTAAGTTGCACTTTTTGTATTTAAGTAGTACTTTTTATACATATTAAAATGTTTTAAAATACGTTTTAGTACACTTCATTGTGCTATTTTGACCCACAAATACACTACACTGAAATACACTTTAAGCATACTAACTCAGACTTTATATAACATACTCATGATTTCCACTTCATGTACATTTAAAATGAATTTTTAAGTCAATCAAAATTTACTTGAAAAACCTCTATAATAGGTTACAAAACCCATTTGAATATGTTTATAAAGCATTTCAAATGTAATAAAGAAAAAAAGCATACACTAAAGTACACTTATTTAAAGTGAAATTAGCACACTTTCAAAAGGAACTTTAAGTGCTCTATTTTCAAAATACTTAAGGCACTTTTTGTATTTAAGTAGTAGTTTTTATACATATTAAAATGTTTTAAAATACGTTTTAGTACACTTCATTGTGCTATTTTGACCCACAAATACACTACTCTGAAATACACTTAAAGCATACTGACTTTAACTTTCTGTAGCACGCTCATTTTTTCCACTTCATATGCATTTCAAATAAATTCTTAAGTCAATCAAAGTCTACTTGAAAAACCTTTATAATAGGTTACAAAACCCATTTGAATATGTTTATAAAGCATTTCAAATGTATTAAAGAAAAAAAGCATACACTAAAGTACACTTATTTAAAGTGAAATTAGCACACTTTCAAAAGGAACTTTAAGTGCTCTATTTTCAAAATACTTAAGTTGTACTTTTTATATTTAAATAGTACTTTTTATACATATTAAAATCTTTTGAAGCATGTTTTAGTACACTCCATTGTGCTATTTTGACCCACAAATACACTACACTGAAATACACTCTAAGCATACTGTCGTAGCACACTCATTATTTCCACTTCATACGTTTTTAAAATAAATTTTTAAGTCAATCAAAGTTTACTTGAAAAAGCTTTATTATAGGTTACAAATTCCATTTTAATACATTTATAAAGCATTTCAAATGCAATAAAGACAAAAAAGGAATACACTAAAGTACATTTCTTTAAAGTGAAATTGGCACACTTTCAAAAAGAACTTTAAGTGCTCTATTTTCAATACACTTAAGTAGTATTTTTTATACATTTTAAAATGTTAGTACATTTTAGTAGACTCCATTGTGCTATTTTAACCCACAAATACATTACATTGATATACACTTCAAGCATACTGACTATGACCTTCTACAATAAACTCGTGATTACAACTTTATGTTCATTTAATTTTAGTTCTGTTAAAGCTCTCTATAAATGCTTTTAAATCTTATTACAAAACTCATTTGAATTAATTTATAAAGCATTTCAAATGCAATCCCATGACAATAAAAGTATATACAAAAGTTTACTTATTTGAACAGAAATTAATACACTTTCAAAAACAATTTTAAGTGCACCATTTTCAAAATAGGCTGTACTTTTTTTTGGCCCGCCTCCACCCCCCCTCTTCGGAGGACAACTTTATTTTTATTTATTTAAATCATGGTGTACAAAAGGTGGTTGTTCCAGACAGACCCACATAGGCCCCAGTTCCAACACTGTTTCAAAAGAAAAGAAAAAGATAACAATTGTAAATTAAGTAAAACTCATACTAAGAGAGGAAAGAAAATAAAAAAATAAAATGCATATAGAACAAGTAGAAATAATAATGATTGTTATGAACGGTGGCTGGGGGCTGAATGATATTAAAATGATTATAGGTGGATGGGTAACAGACGGGCAGGTTTGCAGACAGATAGACAGGGTAGACGAGACAGACACACAATTAAACAGACAGGAGAACGATAGACAAACAACACATCTGAGAGACAGACAACACAGATATAGACATATAGACAGGCATACATATAGACAAACATAGACAGAAACAGACATACTGTACAGTCAGGCATACAATTATACCATAATACTAGAGCAGAGAAGATTTGCGGGAGGGTTTTATGACTGTGTATGTGTGTGTGTGAGTGTGGATGTGAGTGTGTTAGGGTATAAAGGCATGTTAGAAAGGGGAAGGAGAGAGGAAGGGCAGAGGGATGGTTTGGGGGGAGTGGTACAGTAGTTGAGATGAGCTGAGGAGTGGGATGTAAGTGGTTTGGTTATTGTTGAGTAAGTGGATTAACTATTGTTGAGTTTGAGAAATTCAATGAAAGGATTCCAGATATCTGTGAAGGCTGATATATTGTTGTTCTTTTGTGCTGAAAATTGTTCTGTGAGGATGTGTTCTGATATTAAGTTGGTCCAGTGATGAATGTGACAAGATTTCTTGTGTTTCCAATTTTGAAAGACTATTTTCTTAGCGATAGTTAGAGAAACAAGTAGTGGGTATTTTAGTTTCTGTGGGATGGCGACTGAAGTGATGTCTCCCAGAAGACCATGTGAGGGGGATAGTGGGATTCCACAGTCCAAGATGGTGGAGAGTGTGTTAGTGACTGAGGTCCATAGGTGGTGAACTGGTTGACAGGTCCAGGTGGCATGTAAGTATGTGTCGGTGTTCCCTGAGGTGCAGTGTAGGCAGGTGTCTGTTTGTGATAGTCCCATTTTGTAAAGTTTACTCTGGGTGATGTGATATCTGTGGATGGTTTTATATTGTATAAGTTGTAGGTTGGTGTTGGAAGTCATGGAAAATATATTTTTGCAGATGTTTGTCCAGAAATCTGGGGTTGGAGAGAGGGCCAGCTCCTTTTCCCATTTAGTTTGTGGGAGGGTTATGGAGGAGGTTGAAGAGGCAATCATCTTGTAGAGTTTTGAAGTTATTTTTTGGGAATGACCTGGTATGCTTAGTAGCTGTTCGGTGATGTGTGAGGGGATAAGTGTGTTGGTCTTATCAATTTTGCTTTTTATTATTGCTTTAAGCTGTTGATAGTGGAGGAACTGGTCATTTCCAACCCCATATTTCTGGACAATAGTGTGGAAAGACATGAATTGGTTATTTTCAAATAGGTGGTGGAGATGAGTGATGCCTTTAGATTCCCATTTGGAGAAGTGGATTGGTGTCTTGTGTAGGAGGAAGTCTGGGTTGTGCCATATGGGGGTGAATTTACATGGTGCCAGGGTGGATTTAGTGATTTTATTGGTTTTCCACCAGGCTGACAGAGTGGTACTGATAGTAATGTATTTTGAGCAGTTAAGTTTCCGTATTGATTGTGATAGAAATGGTAAGTCTGAGACTGAGAGAGGGTTTGTTAGATTTTGTTCTAGTTTTAGCCACGGATGAGAATTTGGTTTGTGCGTCCATTTGAGTAAGTACTGTAGTTGGTTTGCAAGGAAGTAATGATAGAAATTTGGGGCTTCTAGTCCACCGTATTGTTTAGAGTTTTGTAGAGTGGTGAGGGCGATTCTTGGTGGTTTATTTTTCCAGTAGAAATGAGTAGTGAGTGAGTTTAGTGTTTTGAACCAATGATCTGTTGGGGTGGTAGGAATCATGGAGAAGAGGTAATTAATTTGGGGGAGAGTTTTCATTTTGACTGTTGCTATTCGGCCTATGAGAGTGAGTGGGAGTTTGTTCCAGCGTTTGTAGTCATGAAAATTGGTACAGATGTTCACTGTGACACTTTTTTGAAAAGTTGTCCAGAGAAAATTTCAATATGGCTTGCATTTTTCATTGTTCAATATAAAACAATAGGCCTACATCTCAATGGAGCCATTTCTTTCTTTAGTCCAATCAAAATAACTTGACAGTGAAAGTAAGTATCCATGAAAATAAGCATTTTGTATTGCAAGTTTTTCTGAAAATTAATTGTTATGCAAATGAGCTATAGTGTACCTATATTATTAATACAAATTGTTGTATTCATGGGTAGTGAAGACATGAAGAGGATGCAACGTGTCTCAATTTATATTGTATGACACCCTGTGGGAGTATGCTTTTGGAAAAGGTACACTTTAAAGGGTACATTTGTCTCTTCTTAGTGTCTCAGGCCCAAATGCATTGGCTATACGCCAAAGTCACCAGTACCAAATGATCTATAAATGGATATCAAAGGGAGGAGGGGGTGGGAACTGTCTTAATGTATGTTTTATGAGATCCTGAGACCTGTTTTCAAAGTAAATAATACTTATCAAGGTTAATTTTTTTTTTTTCATTCCATAGGCACTTTTGTATGAGAAATACACCCAAATTCTCATTTCCTCCCAAAATAGGCATAAGCTGTAATTGTAAGGAGACGGGAGGATTTGAAGAAGAAAAAAAGGTTGGCTGAAATCCTGAGGGTATAAGCTCTCAGAAAAGGTATGGTTTATGGGGTCTTACATGTTCCCCCTAAGTGCTATAAGTCTAAATGTCACCAGTTTGCAACACCAAGTTTCTTAATTATGGGTTTATTGTAATAACATGGCAAGGCACCCTTCTTATGCCACATACTCAGGATGTAAGCTATCAGAAAAAGTATGGTGAAATTGTTTTCCCCCTCATGTTTCTGGGACCAAAATGTAGATGTGCATATTTTCCTTAAAAATCCACAAGCAAGCCCATTGACTTCAATGGGAGTTAACTTTCCATATATAACCATATATTACCTTTGAAATTTTGCGCGGACTCTCAGATTTATTTTTAAAGGAGTCTTTATTTTTAAAGGAGAAGCTATGTACAAAATTTCATAATAGTTTCCCTAACTGAAGTAGCCTGACATAGCCCGACCATAATACTGCTGTTCATCCGTATTCATGGTCTGGGGGTTCTTTAACCTGACGCGATTATACTGCGGAGGGGAGGGCATTCACTTCTGGTTTGAAACGATTGGACAGCTCGTCTAATCAGCTTCGCTTATTGGCCGGTAGACTCTCTACCAATGTAAACACGCCCCAGAGGACCGTTCCCAGACAATGGATACGGATGAACATTCGTATTATGGGCGGGCTATGTCAGGCTATAACTGAAGTATTGTAGTGAATAAATGCACTTATCTGCTGTACTAAACAGGGGGCCGCTGTTGTAGAAGAACGGCACACCGGGCACGGCTAGACAGGACGGCAGCAGGGCAGTCGCTGGGGTAGAGGGACGACATACAGGGCTCTGCAGCAGAAGAATGGCATTCGAGGCTCAACTCTCCAAACGGCGGACGGTTACACCTGGAACCTCACCACACGCATAGAGCGTTGCACCCCGCTGGTCTGCACACAAATCACACGTTAGGAGAGGAGGGTGTGTTCACACAAAACATTCCCACTGCAAACGCTAACTCAAGTGAAGTTTGCACAGCACAATCAGACATTCATACATAAGGGCACACAGGCCGGACTCACGGCAGCCAGCAAATAGTTGTTAGGCATTCACATGTAGTTTACACAGGGGTAGCCACCAGGATGGAATTGCCAGAGGGTCAAGAGAGAGAGAGCAACAGTTGACATGGAGCTGACGTGGAGACACCTCTTCACAACGGATGGCTTAATCACGTCTGGAGCTGGACTGAGGGGCACACAGACTGGAGAGGCGGGCTTATGCACACACGGGCACTCATAAAAATATGCCTAGGCCATCTCTAAACACATCAGCACTGCACTTCAAGCTAGAAAGTTGACACTAAGTGTAGAACATTGACAGGCATATGGCCTAATTGCCCAGGATAGGAGACTCACGCCTCTGGTTGCCAATGACAACCCTCCGGTTCGTTGCAGAGAGTTCCGTCGGCTCTATTCCACAGGATAAACAAAGCATCGACAGCACAACACACTCACGTTATGTATCTGGCTCTTATCAGTGTTCACATTCAACATTCCCACACATTCGTCATTCACATTCAACATTCCCAGTACTTAGCTTTACGTGGCTGAGCATCTCCCGGTGGTTAACGTCACTCTGTCCTTGATTCGTTATCCTAGGTGTTGTTGCTGCTGTCAAATACCGTGTCTTCACCCTCCGACTGTCTCTCCAGTATCTGCAGTTTATAAAGCACTCCAATCCACAGTCACCAATCATGAACGTGATCGAATCATTACATACAGTACAGCTGTAAACAATGAGCCTTTCAGAATAGAGAGCTCCATACTGCCAGAGGTTTTGGGGAATTTTGACTGTTTTTTAAAGAGCCACAGAATATTATGTGTTACGACTACATAAACAATGAAACTACCACAAGAGAGAGCAGACTCTCTTCTTTCACCAGAAAAAAAAAGTTTGTTTCTACCCCTTTCCATTGCTTAGAAATCAGCAGGCGAACATAAGCTACTTTCTCCAAACACCCCCTTTTTTTACCAAAAAGGGGGAGAAAATTAGCGTTTTGTTTGACAACGTTAGTGTCCTGGATGCACGTATTTTTCGGTCTATTAGCACGTCAAACATCGGGAAAATGTCTTCCTTTGATAAGACCACAAAAACAACAGTAACAGGGGGCTTTTGGTAATAAAATAGACATTGTTGTAACAAGGTAAATATATGCCATTACAGGCTGTGACAGCGATAACTCAGTGATCAACATCCGGCTCGCAAATTCTTACCTGACCCGGAACTGTGAGCTAGCTGGGCACTGAAACAAGTCACAACTGCTATTTCCGTTTGCCCAAGGTTGATCTCCTTCATCTCCCACGATCGGAACACTACTCGAACTACTATGGCAGAGACACATACTCTGATCGAGTGTGAACTGCCTAAATTTCTCCGATTTACGTCTGCACTTTGCTAGCAGCATATTTAGCCATGTCATTAGCTTTCTCTACTTCTCCCTTGGCCATACCTATGAATCTATGCTCATCTCACATCCAAAGTGACACACTGCCACCCTCAGGATCAATTTGGAACAACAATTTTCGACGGAGAATTCTGATATTTACAGACAAGGTTCCCTAGGTCTTTCTGCAGCCCGCCCCATTAAAAAACGCAGTTGACGTCTAAAGACGTTATTGGCAGTGAACGGTAGTATTTCAGTTGATGTCTAAAGACGTCATTGGCAGTCAATGAGTTAATCTCAAAATTTTGTTTCATAATTTGTATTTTTTCTAACCACTTTTTTTTTACTGCCGGAAATGGGCTTCCATATATAGGCTAGGCCAATGCGTTAACAAAAAAAAAAAAAAAGTCCGGGGATCATAAGCAAGGCTGGGGTCAGCTTTTGGCAAGGTAGCCGCCTAAGTGCACTGTGGGAAATCCGGTGCGCGCGTGCATGAACGAGAAGAAATGGAACTATGAATGAATGGAACAATATGCAGAAACATTTATGTGAGAGATGTCTGCGAGGTACAGTATGTGAATGTCCGAATGCCCGAACTATCGGATCAGCTGATTGCATAGCTTAAACGATGTTTGACTGTTGCAAACTCCTCCCCTGGGATAGATTAAAGGTTAGAATTAGCTAATTCCGTTGGCTAATCCTGACAATTATACTGACCCCGACCAACTGTCATTTTCATTAATATTTATGCAATTAGCTTTCACAGCACATGTTTTCATCCAAGTTGGTTAGTTGTCAGTCAGACATTGGAAACTTTTTTTCTCTTTTTTACAATTGAAACCAATGTGCAGTCAAATTTAAAATTTGAGACTTGTTTCACTGCACACCTCTTTACCTGTTGTATTATGTCTATGTGTTGTATGTCTGTTCATAGATGTTGACTGTGTTTTATGTTGTGTGTTTTTTACTTTTCATGTCTCTGCTTAGTGCTTAGGTGACTGCTGCCTTTCTTGGCTAGGGCTCACTTGAAAAAGAGACTGCTGTCTCAATGTGACTACCCTGGTGAAATAAAGGATAAATAAAAAAAAATAAAATAAAATAAAATGAGGCATTTATAGTTACATTTTCAATTTCAGTTGTCATGTAAATTGTTTTGTGGAAAGTAGCCTATCATTGGAAGACATAGCCTATAGACCAGTGGTTCTCAAAGTGTGGTCCGGGGACCACTGGTGGTCCACGAGCAAGCTCAAGTGGTCCGCGAGGGGATTTCCAAAAAAATATGTTAATTTACATTCATTTACATTCATTTACAAAAACATTATTTGAGGTCCAAAGATGAATTGTTCACTGAATACTATGAGGAAGGCATTTAATTTGATACAAACTTCAGGCTATCAGACTTTGAAGTGCCTCTAAATGCCAATGCAAGCCTGCTGATTTAAGGTCAAAGTGCATTTTTTTGAGCAAAGTGGTCCTCGGTCTGAAAAAAATTGAGACACACTGCTATAGACCAAATTCTAATAATCTGCAGGAGCAGCCTAAATATCACAGGGAATTCTCTGACAATAATTATCTGCCTACAAGCTACATCAGCTTGACTACAGAAACAGCTGTGACTGGTGCAGTGTTGTTAATAGTTGCAAAAAAAAATATCACTATATAGGCTTACAGATGAATAGATATGCCTATGGCTTCCACAGTTTTAGAAATGTAGGTATTTTGACAGCATACCTCATGATCACAATGTAGAACTGTTTCCACAGTACAACTCTTTACAATTAATTATTTTGCAAACCGTTCATTACCGCAACAAGTAACCACCACAGTTAGGTAGCCCCTGCAAAGTACTTTAAAAAGAGATCTGTACAGCATTTGAGAGAGAAAAACTCGTGAAGTAGGCTACTGGGGAATTTGGACATATGTGCACCCACCGCGAGATCACATCTGATTTTAAAATGTGTGTAGCGTTCGCTGTTAAATTTCTGCTGTTTGACCTTTCGTGTTTGGGGTAACAAGGCAATAGATTATCAACACCATAAGTCTAATTTAGCAACTTGTTTCAACACTTCGCAAACAATGCTCACCAGCAGTTGGAACTGACTTGAACACCTTGCAGCTGAGCAGCGTTGTCGGAGCAAAAGCATTTTAAGGTGTACCACTGAACGATTCGGACCATATCATTTGGTAAAAAGGGAGAGGGGTGAAACGACTATATAAAAAATTATTTCTGTGAAATATTATAGAATATCACAACAATGTTTAATTGGCTTAATTGAGCAAATACAATTAAATATTTTATTTCAAAAGTCTTCTCAAGCCAATACTGTTTGAAGTAATACTAACAGCCCTGAAAGGGCCCCTTGTCAGTGCTGGGCCCTTAGAATCGTCCTAATCTTTCCCCCCTAGTGTCGCCCCTGGGATAAAGCCAGTCGGGTGCATTACATATGTAGCCTATAATTGGGCTGTGTTTTACAGCGTATGACACGGCCGAACTTTGCTTATGGATAAAAACAAGGTCTGCAAACGTTGCCATTGCGATGCACTACAGACATATGCATCTGAGAGACGTTGAATTTGCAGCAAGATTTTTGCATGCGTGTTAAAACAGATTTTGTAGCGGTATTTAAACGTGACGCTTTGAGTAAAAATGTGTTGAATTTCGACCCCTTTGATGCTGCCCTTTCAAAGATGCTACAGTGTTTTTAGTACCCTCCTCCCGTGGGAAAGGTTTAAAGTCAGTCGGGTGCATTACCTATGTAGCCTATATAATTGGGCTGTGTTTAACAGCGGATGAGACTTGTGTGCTTGTGTGTCAGAACAGATTTCAGGGTTTCCCCAGGTTTGACCACCATAAATTTAAGACTTTCGTTATGACCTTTTTAAGACCACTCCAAAGAAAATTAAGACCTGAGCGGCCCAAAATTGCAATCGGCACGTAACTGATTTTGGATATAGTGCGAATATATCCAAATATAGTGGAGGGTTTAAGACTTATAAAACATACAGAAATACAGTGGGCTGACCCAACATTACCTAGAATTTAACCTTGAAAGCCTACAGCTGTTTAAACCACATCAATATTGATGTGTGGCCTCTAGGGTAAGATCAAGTTATTAATATAAGAAGATTTGTTAACTAGATTCTTCTTTTAAAGAAAGAAACAAAAAGTAATGTTTAGCTAACTACACCAACACTGACCACCTGGGGGTCACATACCCCACCTTTTTAATCTTTTCCCCTATTTTTCAAGTCAGAAAGATGAAGGCTACTTGAAAAAAAAAAACATTGAACCAACCATTTCATGTAGCTATAGGCCCTGCCTGACAATTCTGTTTGATCATGACTGGCTACACAGTTTAACTTGCCTCTCCCCCAATTTAATTAATGTAACCATAATCATTATCATTTTCTTTTATATAGTAATTTAATAATTGTTATGTTACTCTTTTCTTGTTCTTTTTATACTACATATCAGATATCTGACTATTCATAGGGGCCTACAGCAAGTACTCTGTTGACATTTTTGCTGCTGACACTTTAAACTTATATGTAGCTTACACTTCTAAGCTAACCTGTACACTAATATACTTGGAAGCCTGATCTGAAATGCCTAATTAACTTATTTATAAAGCTCACATAGGCTATTGGTTCAATAGGACTGCAGTGCACTGCGGCCCATGGCCAAATGCCATAGCAAAGTTGTTCTATCTCTTGGAATTCTGATTTGGTATATCAAAGATACTAGCATTTAGTATGAACAGGCAAATATCTGGATTAAGCTAATTGGCTAATTTAGTTGTAGGCTTTTCGTTTAATTTGCTCGATAGCCTCTGTGTGGCATAGCCTAATAAATAAACACAGCCACCACGCATAAACCGCTGTGTGCTCTTGGTGCGTTAATATACGCATAAGAAAAACATGCAACGCTAGCTGGCTATTCACATATTCACATTTTGCTCTTTAACATTATGACTAACTTCATTCATAAGTTTTTTATACCTCAACAAGACCGTTTACCTTCCCAATGAGGCTGATAACCTGACGCGCACAAGACAGACAGAGGGAAGGAGGGGACTCAAGAAGTCAACGCTGCTGCTGCTGCCGTGTTTTCACTTTATACAATGACGCGACCGCAGCAGGCGCTCACTGGGAGCGCTGAAGCCTGATTAAAAATGACTGTTCATTTCTGCCTGCACAAACTTTGCAAATACTCCAAGAAATGACAAGTTCTATGACTCTGCATTCCGGTTGATTATGAAAGTAGTATATTTATGTTATTTAAGACTTTCATTGTAAAAATTAAGACTTTGCAACAGAATTTGAGACTTTTTAAGGCCTTAATTTTGGACAAAATAATTTAAGACTTTTTAAGACTTTTAAGACCCTGCGGCTACCGTTTGTAGCGGTTTTCACCGACAGCTGCATTTATGTCCGTCAAGCCTCAAACTTGACAGGGCTTCAGCTTCGAATCGAATGGCCAGGTCCAATGACGCGTCTGCACTACTACACAATCACACACCTCAGACCCCCTAAAACAGCCGTGAAAAAGGCGGCATCCACCGAAAGGCACTCTGTTTGCATCCCTGTAAAGTGAGAGTTCGGTGTCGTAGCCCTGTTGTACAAACCCACCGACCACATTACACACACAGCGTAGGTTAAAACGACTCCTGGACAAGACAGGGTTTGTTTGTATATTTGATCGTGTATCTTTGCTTATGGATTATGGATGCTACAGGATACTTGAATTTATCCTTATTAATTTGTATTTATGTTAATGCCAGTATGACATGTAACATGCAGATTATTGAACAATTTCATAAAAGCACACACTAAAAAAATACAATAAAATCAATGGTACTAACCAATGAGTTTATCCAATTTAACAGGGTCAAGCCTGGTTTTTCCAGTTCCATGGCCAGTTAAACTCCCTAACTAAAAGTCCCAAAGAGGACTACCGCCAGCTCTTGGGCAAACAGGGACATCCTGCCCCTGTTGAGCCGGCGGTAGGTCTTGCTGTATCAACCTTGGTCTGAGCATCCTCTCACCTTTCTTGGCCCACTCCTATAGCTTCAATTTTCTTGTTTAGGTAGAGGACAGGAGCACACTGGTGAAACTTGCAGTCTTTTCTATTTCTGCAAAAAATGACGAAGACGTATAGTCGAAGCTTTAGTCATTTTCTGCATAAATAAAAACGACTGCAAGTTTCACCAGTGTCTTCTCCCTAAATAAGAACCTAAGTCCAGATGAGATGCACCTGATGTTGCAGAACTGGGATTTATGCGTGGAGAAAAATCAAATGTTGAAACACTTTTGTGTGGGGTTAACTTATTTATGACCTGGCAGCTCATTCAGGATAAACTTTGTTACATTTGCAGATATGTGAAGGGGGAGGAGAGTGGTTATACGTGCCCATGCAGATCATTCTTGCGGCTTTTTTTCGTTTCGTATTTCGTAAAGAGAGAATTTAGATGGCATTTATGTGTAGGTACCCATTTTGTTCAAGTCAGAAAAAAGTTAAATTCAATGCATTTCAATGATAGAATGTCTTATTTACCCCCACCTGAGGTGCGTTCAAATTTGCCTAACAGCGGACGTTCGTAAACATAGGCTAGCAGTTTTTGGCTAACGTCAAGTTTTTGGCTAACGTTAGCAAAAGAAGGCAAAACGGTCTGAGGAGGTAGTGTGCCGTTATGCAGGATCAAAAACTTGTGTGCCCCGATTGGAAATACACCCACAAGAGCATTGATTTTTATCAGGATGTCTCACAGCAACTTTGTCTCCCATTAATAGCCTCCAGCGAGTAATTTCTACTCAGATTACAATTTGCGTTTACATTTTAGAACGAACTTTTTAAAACATTGCACAAAATCTTTCAAATTGCACTGTTAAATGCGAACATGTTTGCAGTTAACGTTTGCATATGTTGGGTGAATTTTAACGCATGCCTGATGTCATCGAATGCCATAATGTTACAGTGTGATAAAGGTCAAAGACAGAGGGACATAATGTGTTTCAGTTGGAGCAAATGTGATTCTGGTATGCATAAGTGCATTACGTCACATTATCACCCGGTGGAATGGAATTCTGTTTTCTGATTGGCTGACAGGGTGTCCGTTAATCCCCTATAACGTGATACCTATGAAGTAGATCTTGTAAAAAAAGTGTTATCACTATTCTATATCAATGCTCTTACAATGGTAACTGTAACAACCAACGGTTTATTGACATCTGAACGGGCTAGACCTACACACAAAACTACAAAA
>JAODXP020002026.1:0-25554 GCA_027497455.2 Sardinella longiceps | reverse complement strand
GGCCTCCTTAGTACAACATTTTGGTTAGGAAGACATTTAGGCCTTACAACATTGACACTGGTGTCAACTACATAAACATAAATGCATTTGTTTTTCTTAAAAGTAAAAAATCCTCCGTTCTAAGCTTATTTGTAAGATGACGTTAAAAAGTGACATCATCTGGTTACCTTTAATCAAGGTACAGCAATTAAAGCTGTTTTTGCCCATAGATGCATCTGTAACAACCATAATGTAACTTTTTACCCAGATGATGCAACTTTTTATGCAGAAAGCACTGAGACAAAAATGCAATGAAGAGTTTTTCTTAAAGTTCTAATAACTAATAAAACTATATAAAAATAAAAAGAGAGCATTTTGAGTGTTTTTAAATCCTGTTAGATATAGCCAAAACCAATGTTAGTCTTATAAGGCCAACATGTCTAGACTATCCTTTAAAAGTGCAAGGCAACTGGGTTTTCTTCTGAAGAGTGTTCATATGCACTAAGTTGTTGAAATTTCAATCATGGTTGTGTTTTTAAAACTATATTCCCTGACACTTAAGAAATATTAGATTCTTATATTGTATCATTTTGTCTTGGCAGAAGCAAACAAACGTGGCAATCACACAGAGCATTCAGGAGAAAGAGAATGAGGTCCAGGAAGTCAGAAAAGCTATGGATTCTCTCAGGGTAAGGTTCTGAATTATATCCTTAGAATTCAGCCCGCGATCTTGACAGAGTATGAGAACAGCAATGCTCAAATACGTTTTTGAAAATGAGAGGAAGGAAATCATATACTGCCAACACCTGGTGTATTCTTGTATGACCGTGTCTAACCTAATATGTAGGACAAAGAGCACCTTTTAATCTAACCGATTTTACCCTCTCTGTAGCCTGGCACCACTCAGGGGTCTGTTTCCCAAAAGTATAGTTGCAAATTAAGTTAACAACTTTGTTGGTTGCAATGCAATTTCCCATTGCCAACTAACTAAGCTGCTAACTGGATAGCAACCGTGCTTTTGGGAAACAGATGCCAGAGCTTTAATGAAGGTAATATAGTTGTCACAATGTGATTAGCCCAGCCAGATTTGGGGAACCAGCTCACAAGTCAAAGGAGAGTTGTTAGATGTTCTTGGCTCCAAATTACATTAGCCTTGCTGTTGGTAGGGGCATACATTCAAGGCTACCATCTCTGCATGTACGTATGCTGTGACAATTGGGTCATCCTTTGATTCCCAAGCCCCACCCTGCAAATCTGTGTTGCTTGGCATACAGGCCTCTGTTAATTACCAGTCAATTTGATTTGATGTGGTCTGTAAACACACAACAACGCTCTAGAATCCAGCACTCTAGAATCTTTGCAGCAAACAATAACAATGCAGCCTGCCCCCAAAAATAATCACTCACCTCACCTTTAAATGTGCTTTACTTTTAACTGTATCACCACACAGCTCTCTGCAGAGGCACTTATAGAGCAAAACAGGAGTGACTTCACCACATTCACAAACTCCATCATGAAATGGTGCTGTGACCTGGAGAAGTGTGTCAGAGGGCAAGAGAGGCATCAGCTGAGTCACGCCAGAACACAGCTCTCCTACCTGGAGACAGAGATCAGAGGACTAAAGAGAAGGAGAACTGAACTGGAGCAACTGTCACACACTGAGGATGATGTCCATTTCCTCAAGGTAACATCATGATCATCCTCTAAGTTTGTCATCAGTGAGTGATGATCAGCCACTAAACAGTTGTTGAGACTCCAAGAGTATTTTATGAGCTTTGAAAGTAAAAAATTTAAGCGACAGAGTTAATCTAAACCATAGGTTCTCCAAGTGTGACCCGGGGGCCAATTGCGGCCCGCGGAAACATTTCCTGGCGGCCGAAGATAACATATCATAATACTTGTAAAACTGGTAAAACTGTACATTGCTTTGAAAGTGGTGTTTAGTAGCATCTATAGGCAATAATTTATTGTAATAAATTAGCCTAAACTGTTGATATGCAACCTGGTCATTACAATGATTACAAATGGGATTTTTTTTTTTTTTCTCCCCCTGCCCATTTGGCGCCCTCAGTTCAATGTTGGGCCCTAAATTGGCCCTCACAAAAGCAACTCTCTATTTAAACGTGGGCACCTGTTTACATGGGTATGACTGATTGTAAGCCAACATTGTATACATATTTTTTGGTTACAGAATTTCCCATCTCTCTACCACCCTCCAGAGCAGTCACTGTGGACCTGCGATGAGGAACATGGAGTCAGAGCCATTAATGGTTTAGATTGGGCTGGATTAGAAAAACAAGTAGTTAACTTCTGCAAAGAGCAAATGGACAAAGTAACACAAAAAGGTGGGCCACTAATGTGTGTGTGTGTAGCTATGTGACCACTTGAATTAAGATGCTCAGTGACACTAGTGGGAATATCCCAGTGTCCACAGGCACAGGTAGGGCAAAGGTGATCGTGGGACACAGTGGTGGACAGCTGTATAATTACTTTGTGAAATGTCTATCTAGTCGTGTGAGCGTGTGAGGTATGTTATTGGGCATGTCACATTGTGACTGCATTACACATAGCCTATGTGTAATCTCCAAGAATGCTGCCCTCTGCTGACCATGTAGGCCTACTATAATGCAGAGGGATTTTTTTATGTTAACAGTGAGAAGAGTGACTCTTGAAGGCCTGACCCGAGAAGACTTCATACAGTGTGAGTTATGGGATAGCTTACCTGAATATCTAAAACAAGTGTTTGTTTACAGAGTATAAATGAGCCTGGGTAAACCTAGACTTCAATTTAGTTTGAGATTGGGTATGGAGATGGCCCATTGTTATCCCATTTCAAACTAGGGTTAAATTGAAGGTGAATCTGACATATTATCTTACAAAACAAACGTACAGCAAACACAGCTTCCATAGAAATTATGTTTTAAATGTTTGGATATCCATATTATTCAACCACATACAATAACACATTATGACTGTTTACATGGTTTCCTGGCCAAGATACAAAAAGGTTTTTGGCGAGAGACTAAAGCAGCTATTTTGGTTATAGGGTTAAGGTTAACCCTATTAGAACCATTACAGGTGCAACACAAGGTGTTTAAACACATAAAGCCTGCCCTATTTATGTGTTTATGATTGACTCCTGGGTTTTGGGTTGAGTGATTGGGTGAAACGGCCTGTAATAGGCTTGTCTCCAGAATTTGAATTTGCTATTGAGTTTGGATTTATCCAAATGGTCATTGAACTTATATTAATATATTACTGTATTGAATGACAGCCTACAGTACGTGTAGGCTAATTTAGCATTGCTACAACACCGTAGAAACACGAGACAGCACCCACAAAACAGCAGAGAAGTGATTTCTTAATTGATGCCAAGATAGCATGGGTAATTAGATAAATTTGGATCAATTGTAAAGCTGTTAAAGACAACCTGGTGGTAAGTGGTAAACCATCTAATACAGTAGCCCGCTACCTTGTTTTGTTAACAGAGTGAGGCTTTTTAAATCATCAGCTTTGCTACTTGGAACAAACTAATGTCAGTCACAGTCTGTAAAATGCTCATATTACAAGAAACTAATGAATTTCGACTTTACACTGCCTTTAGATTCTAAAAGACTATCACTGGACCCAGACACAGCCTACTGTCACTTCTATTTGAGCGAGGACAACACCAAGCTGTCATGGAGTAACAGATGTGAGCAGAATGGTGGCGATCTGAAAAGATTTCTGCACTGTCGCCAGGTACTCTGTGAACAGCGCTTGTATGGCCGGTGCTACTGGGAAGTTGAGTGGTCAACACGTTACGAAACTTCTATGGCAGTGTCCTACATTGACATTGACCGGAAAGACACAGGTGACAAGAACAGGTTTGGTCGTAATGATCAGTCCTGGAGTTTGGATTGCAGTGATATGAAATATGAATTCAGACACAATGAGATTGTGATTAAAATTCAGAGAAGGCCCAGTTCAAAAAGAATAGCTGTGTATGTGGATGTTGGAGCAGGCATTCTGGCTTTCTATGAGGTTTCAAAAACTGGCATTCTTACCACCCTCCACAAACACAAGACTACATTCACAAAGCCACTCTATGCAGGATTTTTTGGGGATGCATATACATATTTAACACTATGCCCCTTGAAGTAATGGAATTAGTGGCTTTTTAAATTAGCACCATCCTACATGTTCCTGAGAACTTCAACTCTGTAGGCCATTGCACAACTCTGTGCACCATTAAAAGTCATATTTCACCATAATAATGTGAAAAAGTGTTACATCAACAGAAAAAAACAAATTATAGGCATACGTATAAGGTAACAACTATCTGTTAATTTTATCTTGTACTTACTGTAAGTTCCAAAGTTGGCTTAAATAAATCCATTACTGCACAATAAATATTAACATTTAGTTTGCCTCTATTTGTTTAGCTGCACTTTGTTACATTTGTGTTACACTGACTTACATGTCACACTCAATATTATACAGACATAGTAATATTATTTTCAAATTCTGAAGAAATAAAACCCCAAAAGGAAGTAGCCTACCGTCTACCGATAAATGAAATAGGCCTAATTGAACTAGTATTTTATATGGACATAAGTGACCAATGACAGCAGAGCACACAAGAGATTTGTATTTTAAAAACAAACATTGAAAGACAGATTGGGGAAAGTATATGCATAGTATATTTAAAAACAAACAAACAAACCAACAAACAAACATTGAAAGGCAGATTGAGAAAGTGCATGCATAGTGAGCTAAGTATGTGAAAAGTGCTAAGTGTGAAAAGAGCAGGCACTCTTGGATCTGGGTCTTTAAAGTGCTATGTAACCAAACAGAAGGATAATGTGAAAACCCACAAAAATCACAATGTTGTCCAGATATCCTTTAAGTTACAACGCTATCCAAATAGCGCAAAGCCAATTTTACAATAAGACTTGCCTGGTCATAACCAAACCCTTGGTCTACACCTCTTCACCTGGCACAGTAATACGATGCCTAAAAAAAAAAAGAAATTGCCCCACTCCCCCTAGCTTCAAGCAATAGAACAAGCATGCCTATACTATCTTCGTAGTAGTTTGAATTTAATGAGTTTAGTATCAGACAGGTAGTAGTAGCAGCTATTAAAGATTGTCAGGCTGTAGTAAGACGATCAGGTTTGGGTGCATCCTAGCCTGGCCATAATCATCCCCCTTGGTCTACGCTCGCATAAGGGTCTAGGATCAAATCCATTGGTGAATGAACTATTGCAAGCTGAAGGTGTGAACTGTAGACGTTTGAAGCAATTTAATCTGATTTCACCAAATTGCTTATGTTATGCGCCAGCTTGGTCGTGAAGTAAGCTACGCTACAACAGCAGAAACCCGACGTAATCGCTCACAATCACTGCATCCTGCTCGCTGACTGTTGCAGTCTCGAATTGATCACCATTGAACAAAGCCAGTAGCGGGAATCCCAGACAGAGTCGTGGAGGGAGATGATCGAGCGGAAGGTTTAGGGAAAGAACAGGGATATGGAAGTGCTGTTGTGGAATCGCAGAATTCCAGCCCATCTCAAACTGCAAAATCTAATGGATAACTGCTTTGAATATACTGTAGGTCCATGAGACCATAACATACTGTTGAAGTGTATGTGTTAACTCCAAGCAATTTAAAATTAAAACACAAATAGGGCTAAGCCTAAATGTAACTGCAATGCTGTGTCCTTCTGCATGGGCCTGGAAGTAGTAGTAGCCTTGTCCATAGATCAACAACATGGAATATCATTGAAAGTTCCCTACTTGTGTGTAACATTTGGACCAAATCGGATGAATGATCTATGCTAAACTAAAGTTCATTAAACTTGCCAAAGCCTAAAGAAGAGGACTGAAATGGTGGTGTATTTTTAAAAACAATGCAAGTAAATGCAAATGTTATGATAGACAACAACCACCAAGATGCAGCAAGGCACTAACATCTAGAAAGCAACATGATGTATGACACAACACTTTTTCCATCCCTGATTTTTACAAGTTTCATGGAAAGGGTAACAATTAAATCTAATTCATGTGGGGTAACCCTGAGCATCCTTAGGACAAAATTCAGTGCATGCATGATGAATAGGAGACATCACAGAAGAGGGAAAATAAAATCAGCAAATTAAATGAAAAGAAATTCCCTGACTTTCCCAAGAATTTCCCTGACTAAAAATGGTACAATATATATTCTGCACCAAAAAAACAAAGCTTTTTAAAGGAATAGTCCACCTCTTTATGAAAATTGGTTATTCACTCCCTTACCTGAAGTTACATATACATGTATGGGTAAGAGCATTTTGGTCTCAGTGCTTGCTTTGTCATAGTCTGGCAACCCCAATTTTACCTTTAGCTTAGCATAGACACTGGAAAGTAAAGTTGCCAAAAAATTGCTATCTGGCAACTTTGCATTCCAGCGCCTATGCTAAGCTAAAGCTAAAAATTGGGGAAAATTGGTAATGCCATACTAGGAAAACACAAGTAACGAGACCAAAATGCTTTTACCCACATATGTAACTCAGAGTAAAGGAAGTGAATAACCAATTTTCATAAAGAGGTGGACTATTCCTTTAAACTAGTGATACTATGTTGTACCTAGTGTAAAACTTTCTAAACAGGCTAACCAACAAGTCATGACAGATTTAAAAAGGAAATTAAAATGGACAACCACAAGGTATACCAAAATGTCCTAATATTCCCAGATGGTCCACAAAAACAGAAAATTCCTGTCTATCCATAGCCTGGCGAATACCAAACTAGTCTATCCATGTCTTGAGCAGACTGTACAGTAGAGCTTTAATCAGGCCTTGAAAGTTAGGCCCGACCTGGGCCGAGCCTGACAGGATTCTGCCCGAACCCGTTTGAACCCGAATGAAATCGCTTTTTTCAAAGCCCGAACCCGTTTATAACAAATTCCATTGCACGCACACAGCTCTCTTTCAAGAATGAGCCGGGAACCGGAGCATGAAACAGACAGCTTTTGATTCACCTCCTCAGCATCCATTTCCGCAATCTAGCTCGCGCTAATCGAAATGACCAGTCTGACTGACCAGTCAACTGACCAGTCATTTACCGTGCAAGCCCGAGCCCGGCCCGAGCCCAAATGAAATGACAGAAACCTGTCGGGTCCCATCGGGTTTGGGCAAAAATCTTAAGCTCTACTGTACGGTATTAAGATGAAATGACTAGTGGAGCTTTCCAGTAATGTCATAACCAGTGGGTTATAAAAACTTCAACAAAATAATAGTCATAGGCAATTCAAATAAGTGGACAAAATAACAAAAAAAAAAAAAAAAAAAAAAAAACACCACTCCCACACATGCAAAAATGTACACTGTATACTATTAGCTAAGGAGTGGTGGAGCGTCTTCCACTCAAAGCAGGATTCCTATAGGCATAACCGGTGTCCATGTTGGCGTGTGCACCTCCTCTTCCAGCTCATCCTTAAAAGTCCTTCCTTCCTTCCTTCCTTCCTTCCTTCCTTCCTTCCTTCCATCCATCCATCCGGCAATGTTCTTGTTTCTTCATATCATGGAAGATATCTTTGTGGACCAGAAGTAGTAGATAACACTATATCCACATGTATCTTCTAATCATCTGTGTAGCTTCGAACTCTGCTGTGCTGAGTTGCCTCCACAGACAATTTTGTGGAGTCACCTTTGGCAAATACAAGACAATTATTGTATCCATTTACAGTAAAATAGGAGACAAAAAATATATCACATACAGTTGTGTTCAAAATGGCAGTCCAACATCTAGCCAAATCAATCAGTTTTTGCTATTATACCACAACATTGTAAATTATAAAAATAATCATAGATAGAGTCATAGATAGCAAAAGACTCAACATTCATGATATGCATGCTCCTGATGTCAGTGTAACTATTAAAAATTGTCCTCACAGGATCAAAAGAGGATAGATTATTGGCATGAATTGAAAGGGTTGTGTTAAAAATGTGGAATATCTATGAGGTGCCCCTTATTTGGGGATCACATCTTGGGCACATCATGTAATATATGCATTTCTTTGAAAGCCTTGGCTCATTTCAGACATTGATCAGATAAGGGCAAATGTACAAAGAAGTGCAGATAGGTGGTAGGCTGCTTGGCTAAAATGATCTGCAAAAATGGAAAGCCAAACCAGAGAGACATGGAGAATGGCAAAGACTTCGGCAATAATGAATTCCAGGGTGATCAAATAACATCTGAAGTTAACTGTGATTACTGTAATGGTATACTCACACACGTCGGCAGACAGTGCAAGGCGATAACGCATACAACAACCAGTCACTGTTGTGTACCTTTTGCTGGATGACGAGCAAGTGAAAGCCAGCGGTGGCCTATCAAGACAGGGCATGAAAAGGTGCACGACAGTGATGGGTTGTCGAGCCAAGCACTGCAGTCCTCCTGCCATTGTGTGCGAGTAGACCATACCTATTAGAAGATGTCTGTGTGAACCCAATCTAAAGCACCTGCAAAGTAGCCTAGAAATCATGTTTTAAAATAACATTATTTTGAACACAACTGCAATGTTAAGTTTTCAGCCTTCTTGGCAAAACGGAATGATAAAATGATTTTACCTGGATCACAGGTGAAGCAACTAGTCAGGGTGGCCCAGACAGTCCTGAGACCTGAGGCAATCGTCTCTGAGAAATGAAATATTGACTTGTTAGGGGCTGTTCAGTATTTATGTAGAGGTTTATGTCTTTATTATTTGTTGAAGAGGGAGTTCATTGCAGCCTCCAACTCTCACATAACTTTTCTTCTTTGCCTCATGTAATGTAGGCCCTAGACCCATTAGTAGATGGTGGTTAGTGCATTAACGAAGTTAGCGCACACAAGATGAATTTAACACTTATAGATCTTAGGAATCTGAGGTCAATTAACATGTAGCATGCTAAGTAGAATACGGTAAAATCGTCAACATTTTGTGAGGCCACGCCACCTGCTCTGCTTTTGGGATCCTGTACAATATACTTTATGTAACGGTCTTTCTTACTGGCTTCACATCACCTCAGATATTAATTCTTTCCATCAGTAGTGTAGAGGGGAAAGACCTTGTGAAAACGACCCCATTTTCGGACGTTAATTTGCGCAATTTTAATGAAAATGAGACAATAACACACCACCGTTTTCAGTGCATTCTCAACTGCAAACACCATACAAACTCAGAAATGGTAGAAGATATTAAAGTTAAGCTGCTGGTTGACATTTCCAACTGAAATAAAACTGTCAATAATGAAGACAAATATATATATCAGGGTTACTCAAGTTGAAATTATGAGGGGCCACAAAAAAAATTTCAGTGACTCAAGGGGCCATTTATTGAGGCCGTGAATGATAGATATCATAACGTAGGCCTATGTATTTATAACATATTTTAACATAACATTTACTTTTTATTCATAACAAAAATAATATACTTTGCATTTGGGCATAAATTGGAATAAAAGCATAAAAAGCAGCCTATTTCTTGTGCTTTGGTTAACAAGAACTGTGTCAAGAACTAGGCCTAATTCATATTTCATAACTTAATGTGAGAAATGGCCTCTTTTGTCCTGGAGCAATGTTAGGAACTGTTAAAAATCCCTATCTTCCCCGTGAGCGCACCCCTAAGCGCGCCACCAGAGCGCGCCGCTACGCTCAAGCACCGCCTGCGCTCGCACCTTATTTAAATGGAGCGTCATGCGCAAGTGCGGGCTTTTTGAACCTGGAATGGCGGCGCCTAGACCTTTCCTTTGTAGTGGCCTACCTACCACCTCATCATTAGATTGCAAGTGCGTTTACAAAATGTAAGTTAATGTTTCTTTTCATTCAATTTCAATGTCATTGTACCATTCTTGACCATATAATCGTTCATTGGCGATTACGCTGAATTGTTTGTAATGCGCGTTCTGCGCAATGTATTGTAATCTGGATTTGTGAGATGTATAATGCATATATATTTTATTTGTTTATGGAATGTATGTGTAATGTATTGCTGGGGTTGATTATGGAGACTAGCGATCTGTTTATGTTTCCTGTTTATTGTAGACAACCACACATTCATGCAATCAACTCCTTCTGTATCATCCGTCATATCATCTTCATCAAATCACCAGTAAACCAACAATAACTTCATTCCTGTCTGAGGCTCGTGTTTTACCAGCACTTCCATTACGTCTGCCACATCCATACAAGAATCAGTGACATGGTTTACCTAACGTTAACACAAACACCGACAGATTTTTCATGGTCCTTCGAGAGCCGGAGACGACAGATATAATGGATCAAAGAGCCCCAGTTCCCGACCAGAGGAGGTCTTCAAGACAAACACGTCCACCTGCCCACTTAATGGACTATCAGACACAATATACAGGATTCCACTACAGCGATATGGACCCGAGCTTGCAAGGCGCTCACGGCCTGCAACCTGCAGAGCGCACGCAAGCTGCAGGACAATTTCCTACAGCTACAGTGCATTTCCCCGACTCCGCTACTCCCCTAGTGGCGGAAATTGGAAATGCTGTCCCGGATCGGAATTTAACAGATGTACATTCCTCTTTTCAGAATAATAATGTTTCTAATAATGTTTCTGCTGCTTATACCCCGTATGATATGTATAATTTGCAATGTGATATGCAGCAATTAAAAGAGCTTATGCATAATTTAGGGAGAAATGTTCGTTCACTAGAGGATAGAATTGAAATTTGTGAAAATAGATCTGATTACTCAAGTTCTGTTACTTCCTCACCACAGAGGCGAGACATGCCTATAGTTCAAGAATTACGTGCATGCCTTAGCGAGCGTAATATCACACTGTCCAGCCAAGCTGCTAGCTCTGCCCTATTACCACCACCTGTTAGCCGCCAGTCAACATTGCCTCCGCCTCCACCCTCAATGCTTAGGGCTAGTAGTGTGGAGCATCTACCCAATATGAGGAGACATAACTCTCAGCCTATTCTGATAAATGATTCAGCACTATCTGATCATCTTCCTCCTCCTCCTCCTCCTCCTCCTCCTTTTTCTCCTCCACCTCTTCCTAACCCTGGACATGAGATGCAGCCTCACTTGCCTCCTATGGACGGCATTGATCCATATCAACCATTACCAGCTCCCCCATCTGCTCCACAGCACACTGTGCAACTGTTAGGCCCCTCTGTAACTCAGCGGAGTAGGCTGCGGTCTGCACAACCTGGGACACCACTGGATCCTCCACCTTCAGTAATGCCTGCTTCCCAGGTATGCTGGCCTCAACCATTAGATGGACCTGGAGCTCATGGTCACACACAAGCGCCAACAACGCGTCAGTATGCTCAGCGTCAGATTCCTGATCATATGCACCATCATGTAGGCCCTCCTGCCATGCCTGCTCAGTCCATAGGCCCTCCTGCTATGCTTGCTCAGTCCGTAGGCCCTCCTGCCATGCCTGCTCAGTCCATAGGCCCTCCTGCTATGCTTGCTCAGTCAGTAGGCCCTCCTGTTATGCCTATTCAGCCTGCTGCTATGCCTGCTCAGCCTCTAGCACCCCCTGCTATGCCTGCTCAGTCCGTGTGCCCTCCTGCTGTTATGCCTATTCAGCCTCCTGCTATGCCTGCTCAGCCTGTAGGCCCTCCTGTTATGCCTGCTCAGTATGTAGGTCCCTCTGCTATGCCTGCTCGTCCTGTCTGCCCTCCTTTTATGCCATATCAAACTGTAGGCCATATGATGCAGTATCAGCCTTCAGCGCCTCCTCCTCATCAGCCCCTAGGCTATGCCCCAATTCCTATGCAGCCCTTTAGCCATCCTCCTGTGCCTGTCCAGTTGCCAGCCACCACACCAACGCATTACTCACGCATTAAAGGGCCCTCCTTCCCTAACTTTGTGCATGATGATCCAATAGAATTCGCCATGCTGAAGATGGCCCTCCTCAATCTGCTCCCTCCGTATGAATCTGAGCAGTACAAGTATCATCTCTTGCTGGATCATTTAAAGTTGGATAGTGCACGACGGTTAGCCCTTGCTTATGCCAATAGCACGTTCCCCTATACATCTGCTTTAGCTGCTCTACAACAGAGATATGGCCAGCCACATCAACTAGTCCTTAAAGAGATTAGTACAATATTGAACCTCCCCCTGTTCGCTCTGGTGATGCTAGACACTTTAATGATTTTGCTTTGAGAGTCCGTGCTCTTGTAGGCATGCTCCAGTCTCTTGGAACAGCACAAGGAGATTCAGAACTGGCCTGCACCTCACATGTCCAGCAACTCCTAAGTAAACTCCCAACGGACCAAGTGGCCAACTATGCTAGGCACTCCCGTCATATGCATCCAGGAGCCTCCTATAATCTTGTGGATTTTGCTGATTGGCTCGAACAAGAAGCAGAGTGTCAAATACTGGCCACTCAAGTAAATCAAAGAGTGAGGCGTGATCCAAACACAAGGGATAGAAGGCCTATTAAAACAGAATATCCAACGGCTAGCATTCTGCATGGCACAAGTCAGCCCCTAAAGAAACCGGCATATGCTGGAAGCACAAGTGGATCTGCCCAGAGAAGTAGCTGTTCCTACTGTGACGGGAAAGACCATCATCTGAGTGTTTGCCCAGACTTCCGTCAGCTTTCGTCAGACAACATCAGGAAATGGATTCAGGATAAAGCACGATGCTGGAGATGTGGCCGAGATCACAGAGCTTCTCAGTGTGACCTCAAGAAACTCTGCCCTAAATGCGGGGGTAAGCACCTAGGAGTTCTGCATGAGGCCAACAAGCCCAAGGCAGACCCAGGCCTTTCCTATTTAATTAGGTCGAGCTGCAGTACCCAGGTCCTCCTCAAGGTGGTGAAAGTAGTATTGAGCTACAGGGGCAAGAGCTTTGACACTTATGCCATCCTTGATGATGGATCGGAGCGAACGATGCTACTGACTGACGCTGCTAGGTCACTTGATCTTGATGGGGCGGCAGAGTCCCTAATCCTGAGAACTGTCCGGCAGGACACTGAAACATTCACAGGCAAATCAGTGACTTTCAATGTAGCCTCAGCCGCCAATCCACATAAAAAATTCATTATCACAGGAGCCTTTACTGCATCTAATCTGCGTCTTGCAGAGCAGACCTATCCTAACCGCATCCTGCAGCGCTTTAAACACCTGCAAGGCTTGCCAATCCAAACATTCAATAATGTGCAACCCACACTTCTCATTGGCTCTGATCACCCTCACCTCCTGTGCCCCGTGGAACATGTCATCCTAGGCCCTGGCTGTGGACCCGCTGCAGTCCACACACGACTGGGCTGGACTCTCCAGGGGCCAACCCTCATTCTTGAGGAGCAGGACAGCCCTGAGCGAGCACAGAGAGAGGTCCAAGCATATCATCTGAGTGCAGGCTGCAATGAGATGCAACTCCGCCAAGATGTCCAGCGGCTATGGCAGGTAGACGTCCTGCCATTCCAGTCTGTTGGAGTCATAACACGCTCAAAACGTGATCAGGAAGCTGTGGCCCGCCTTGACCAAAGCACGGTTAGAGTGACCGTTGATGGCGTTGACCGTTACGCCACCCCTCTTCTCCGGGTCAAAAATGCACCTTTTTTCCAGGCCCCTTTGTCTGCTGTGATGCCAATGCTTCGCAGTACAGAAAGAAAGTTATTAGGCAGCCCAGAACGTACTGCTATCTATAATGCAGAGATTGACAAACTCACCACCTCTGGATATGTGAGAAAGCTGTCCCCTGATGAAGTCTCACAGTCCAATGAAAGTTGGTACATTCCACATCATCTTGTTGAACATAATGGAAAACACCGTCTGGTATTTAACTGTTCTTTCAAGTATTCAGGTCAGAGCCTCAATGACTTCCTCCTCCCTGGGCCAACCCTGGGCCCTACTTTGATTGGGGTTCTTCTGAGATTTCGCCAGCATGCTGTTGCCATAAGTGGCGACATTAAAGGCATGTTCCATCAGGTCCGGCTACTGGATGCGGACCGGCCTCTCCTTCGTTTCCTGTGGCGGCACATGAACCGTGATCAGCCTCCTGATGTCTTTGAATGGCAGGTTTTACCTTTTGGGACAACCTGCAGTCCATGTTGTGCCACATATGCAGTCCAACGCCATGTCAAAGATAGTCAACCGGGTCATGAGGATGTTTTGCGCTCTGTTCTGGAGTCATTCTATGTGGACAACTGTTTACAAAGTTTCCCCACAGAGACAGAGGCAAAGGATGTCTTGAACCACCTGAGACATGTCCTGGCCCAAGGTGGCTTTGAAATCCGGCAATGGGCCAGTAACTGCTCCCAAGTCATCCAGCACCTTCCACCTGAAGCCCGATCGGAGAGTACTGAGCGTTGGCTCAGTCACGACCACACCGACCCCCTGGAGGGAACATTAGGCCTGGCATGGCACTTTGAGTCAGACACGTTGGGTTATAGACACAGGCCTGTGCTATACCAACAGCTAACCCTTCGCACTGTCTACAGAGTCCTAGCAAGCCAGTATGATCCTCTCGGCTTCATCATACCCTATACCACCAGGGCCAAGATCCTGCTTCAGCAGTTATGGTGGAAAGAGAGGGAGTGGGATGACCCAGCACTCCCTACAGAGTTCAAGGCCGCTTGGTCATCATGGGAAGATGAACTGCCCAACCTGGCATCCATTCACATTCCTCGGTGTTACAGCTCCCAGATGACTGGACCCATAACTCTGAGGGAGTTACATGTCTTCTGTGATGCCTCAGAAAAGGCTTATGGGGCAGTAGCCTACATGAGAATGCAGGATGATGGAGGTGAGGTCCATATTTCATTTGTCATGGCAAGGTCCAGAGTTGCCCCTAAACGCCAGCTTTCCATCCCTCGGCTCGAGCTGTCCGCGGCCCATACTGGCGTACAGCTGGCAAAGTTGCTGCAAAGAGAATTAACACTCCCTATTCACCGCACAGTCTTGTGGTCTGACTCGACAACCGTCCTTACCTGGCTCCATTCAGAACACTGCCAATACAAGGTCTTCGTCGCGAACAGAGTGACAGAGATCCTGGAGAACAGTGATCCAGCTGACTGGAGATATGTCAACTCCTCAAAGAATCCAGCAGATGACCTTACAAGAGGGATGAACTTGAGTGACATCGCCAGTTCATGTCAGTGGAGCCAAGGCCCTCCATTCCTGTTCTTGCCTCCTGAGCAGTGGCCTAAGTTTCCCTCCAATCCGGTGCATGAGGCCAGTACAGAGGTACGAAAGTCCATGTTTTGCGGCATTGCCCAGGCCGCTGTAGATGACCTACCTCCATACTTGCCTCCAGATAATGACCACAAGACCTGGAATGAGTTGGTGGATGCTGCATTATGTTCAGCCGCTCAATATTCCCCTTCCGACATTCCTGAGCGTTCAAAGATTGAACTACTCCTGCTGCAGAAAGCTCAGCGTGAGTCCTTCCCTGAAGAATACCGGCTACTGAAAGCTGGGAAAGCTGTGCCGAAATCCAGCCGCCTCATCACTTTGGCCCCTGAGTTCGACCCTGTGGGTGAAATTATCAGGGTGGGAGGGAGACTCCGTCAAAGCCAAGACCTGGAGCACACCACAGTACATCCAATGGTGTTAGACCCAAACCATCATGTCACTGCACTCCTAATCGCTGACTTTGACCGGAGGCTATTGCACCCAGGACCAGAAAGAGTGTTTGCCAGTCTTCGCCATGAATATTGGATCATACGAGGCAGACAAGCTGTGCGTAAACATCAACACGCTTGCACAGAGTGCAAGAAGTGGAAAGGGAAACCCTCTATTCCAAAAATGTCAGATCTACCTCCTTGTCGGCTTCGCTTATACAAGCCTCCTTTCTGGTCCACTGGGATGGACTGCTTTGGTCCATTCTTTGTGAAGGTGGGCCGTCGCTCAGAGAAGAGATGGGGCATCATTTTCAAATGCCTCACGACCCGCTGCGTCCATCTTGATCTCCTGCCAAAGCTGGATACAGATAGCTTCCTCCTCTCTTTCCGCCGCTTTGTTGCTCGTCGTGGTCGTCCCTATGAGGTAATCTCAGACCAGGGGACTAACTTCATTGGGGGGGCTAGAGAGCTAAATGAAGTGTTTGCTGAAATGGTTCCATCTTTGCAAGAACAACTGGCAAAGCAGAAGGTCAAGTTCAAGCTTAACCCACCGCATGCTCCACATTTTGGAGGAGCCTGGGAGAGGGAGGTGAGAGCAGTGAAGACCGCCCTGAAGGTGACCGTCGGAAGCCAAAGTCTGTCTGAAGAGGTGCTGGGAACAGTTCTGATAGAGGTGGAAGAAATTCTTAATTCTAAACCTCTAGGATATGTGTCCTCTGAACTGTCTGATGCTGATCCAGTCACGCCTAATCTTCTCCTCATGGGGCGGCGAGAAGCTGCCTTACCTCAGGTCATGTATTCACACTCTGAGCTCCTCTCTAACAGACGGTGGCGCCACAGCCAAGTTCTTGCTGACCAGTTTTGGTCAAGTTTTATCAAGAATTACCTCCCTGCACTCCAAACCAGACAAAAATGGCAAATGGACACTCCTAACCTGACTCCCGCCACCGTAGTCATGGTGGTAGACCGCCAACTTCCCAGAGCCCTCTGGCCAGTTGGAAAAGTAAAGTCCATCAAACCCAGTAAGGATGGACGCGTCAGAGCAGCAGAAGTCCTTATCAATGGAAAGACATTTGTGAGGCCTGTCAGTTCATTAATTTCTCTGCCTAAAATAGAAGATGATGAGTCCACTCCTAAATAGAGATTTTTTTTGTTGTTCTTCAAATACGTTTTGTACATATTTGAGGGGCGGCTGTTAAAAATCCCTATCTTCCCCGTGAGCGCACCCCTAAGCGCGCCACCAGAGCGCGCCGCTACGCTCAAGCACCGCCTGCGCTCGCACCTTATTTAAATGGAGCGTCATGCGCAAGTGCGGGCTTTTTGAACCTGGAATGGCGGCGCCTAGACCTTTCCTTTGTAGTGGCCTACCTACCACCTCATCATTAGATTGCAAGTGCGTTTACAAAATGTAAGTTAATGTTTCTTTTCATTCAATTTCAATGTCATTGTACCATTCTTGACCATATAATCGTTCATTGGCGATTACGCTGAATTGTTTGTAATGCGCGTTCTGCGCAATGTATTGTAATCTGGATTTGTGAGATGTATAATGCATATATATTTTATTTGTTTATGGAATGTATGTGTAATGTATTGCTGGGGTTGATTATGGAGACTAGCGATCTGTTTATGTTTCCTGTTTATTGTAGACAACCACACATTCATGCAATCAACTCCTTCTGTATCATCCGTCATATCATCTTCATCAAATCACCAGTAAACCAACAATAACTTCATTCCTGTCTGAGGCTCGTGTTTTACCAGCACTTCCATTACGTCTGCCACATCCATACAAGAATCAGTGACATGGTTTACCTAACGTTAACACAAACACCGACAGATTTTTCAGGAACATTGGCTGAAATGGTGTGATGGCCATTTTGTTCAAGAAGGTAACTTATCCGGAGTGTACAGACCTACCTTCTTGAACAGTCTGACACTTTTGTCTGGCACCTGCGACAAGTGACTTTGGATGTGCGCACCCTTTCCAAAACGATGGTGTGATGGTCAGGCAGACACACTGAAATGCGGAAATGTATCTTCAAAGTTCTTACGTTTTGATTCATAGTGTAGTTTTATATTGCTCATTTTTATTGCCGCGACAGTTTCTTGCCATATTAAGCACAGAAGGCGAGTGTGGAAGGTGGTAGGACGAACGCAAACCTTTCACTCAATGGTGTTTTTTGCCCCCAACGGCACCTTCCAGGCATCAGCCTAAAAGGCACTACCCTTACCCTATTCCTAACCCTAACCCCCTCCAACCCTCATCCTAACCCTAAACTGAGTGGAGTAGTGCCTTGAAGGCACCGTTGAGGGCAAAAAATACCAAAGACCAAACCTTTCTCTGTCTGGAACTAGCGGTTTTCGCTGCCCTGTTTTCTTCTGAGTGGCTGCTGTGGAGGCAATCCCCACGCCTCCTCTTGAGATCGGGGCGCGCGATTTCAAAATCGGACAGCGCAATTAAAAAAAAAAAAAAAAAAAAATCATAATTAAACATAAAAATTATAAAACTTTTCAAAACTGCTCGGGGGCCAAAAATAGATTCCCCGCGGGCCGCCACTTGAGTATGGGGGATATATATTGTAGGGATTTTGTTATGCTTTAACAATCCATGCAGCGTCAATTCTGGCCACGATAAGGTGTTATGCATATCGCTATATTATGTACAAAATACAATGATCAAACTAAGCAAGCAGGTGATCATGTGTAAAACATGAAAAATCTCCACCATGCTACCCTGGCCATGGCCTATCCCTTGGTCTAACACTTCGCTCCATACAATGGTCAGGGATCTCTGCTTTGGACAAATTGCAAGTTGGAGGTGTAAACTGTAGAAGTTTGAAAAGATTGAATCTGATTTCACCCAATAGCTAACGTTTGCCTGTGACATAGCCTATGTTGGTCGTGAAGTAAACTACACTACAACAGCAGAAACCCAACTTAATCTCTCAACCCTAAACTCTCACAAATCCCGTAATCGCTCATGCTCGCTGATTGATGTGGCGTCAAATTGGTTGGGGCGAGCGAGGCCAATGGCCAGAATCCCAGACGAAGTTGTAGAGGGAGATGAAAATCCGAGCAGAAGTACGAAGGTAGGCAAGGCCAGGGTATGACCATGCATAAATTCATTTGCACAGACGTATTCTGGTAGGCCGATCCATGAACTTCTGTATAGTGCCGCCTCTTTCCAATTTGATCTTACAATTCTGGCCAGCACTCCAAAAACATCCTTACTTAAAATGTATCTGAAAACATGGCCTATGCTACTACAGCCAAATTCTGCACTATGCCCCCAAATTATTTTGTCTAAGGTTAGCCAATTCTGACCACAATTTCAATTAGTATCTGCTTATTTTGTTTCCACAACAATGTTAGTGCGTAAATTTACTGTAATGTGTAAGATTGGTAACAGAGGTGAAGCAACAGGAGTCATCTAGAAACGTAGGTGTACGTATAGGGAGGGTCATACCTACCCCAAACATTTTGGTGGGTCATAGAAAAATGTGTTACTGAAGAGGGAGGAAGGGTCATGTCTAATTTGACTAAAGCTCCCCAAATTAATGACTTTTATAGACCTACTTTTATATGAAATTAGCACTGCCTTACTACACAAGGGGGTTACGACACAAATCGATGAGTCTACATCAAGCATGACAATTATAGCATAACATAACCTGATGACACATAGCCTATCATTTCAAAACAGACACTTTTAGCCTACTTTAACCTAGCCGACATAACGTGAATAAGAATGACTATTAGTTTCTAAACCAAACTATACAAACAAACAAAACTGATCTCCAAAGTGTGTGGACCCGTCATTTGTTCTGGCCTACCGAAAGTTGCGACGTGACTGCCCCATTCCACCTGAGCTTGTTGGTCCCACAGCCAGTCCCCCCCCCCCTGCTTAGCAGTTACAAATTCAGTCGGGTATCTTGCTAACTTTTTACATTCTGTAACTTTTTATATTCTATGCGAAAAGGCTGGAAAACAAGCTGGAAACTATAACTTTCGTCGAGATATGTTAAGGAAGTACAAAGATAGGCTACTTACCAACAACAGGCATGACAGAAGTAACGTTATGCGATTGAGATACGATTCGGCAAAAGACAGGCAGCGATGATAAAGTTATCAGATTACTACCACACATTCATACTCTCATTCCCGAAATCTTTAACTCAAAGCATGTTATGTCACATGCACTGCGTTTCTAAACATTTGTATGTTTCGTCGTGTGTTTTCCGGCTGCGAAAAAACTAGCGCCACAGCGATTGAAAGTCTAATGGCTGGGGATGGCTGGGAGTTGCGTTTCCATTGGACAAGCCCATTGCCCAATGAAAGAGCCTCTCTTGATAACAGGGTGGGACCAAAGACTGTATTTGTGGGACTTTTTGCATGAGGAAAATCTTTTGAAGGCAGTCACGAAAAGTTTACTTGAGTATAAACTGGCAGCATTATATACCTGTGATGGCAGTAATTCTGATTATTGCTACAAACGAGGCTAAAATAGTTACAATGTAACAGAATGAAAGCATGCATATGACTAGACACCACGGGTAGACTGTGCCACTCCGACCAGTGTTTTGGTGAGTGCTACAAACACCCAGTGTATAGTAGATAGCGCCAGGCATGCATATGGATGAAGCGTGCTATGCAAACGTAAACAGACAGCAACGCTGAAGTTTGAGAGATCCGCGAAGGCTAGGACTACCCTTTGCACGGACTTGGCCGTGGTACCATCAATCGAACTTTAGGTTAATAGCCTAAGCTTCAAAATAAATAGAAAGACAAAACAATAAGGACCGCTCAGCTTTTTTTTTTTTGCTAAGAAAATCAATGTCTACCATCATCCTTTCGCTAAGAGTATGCCTATCATATCGCATAACTTAGTGCATTTGTGATTCAGTGAGGATGTCCATGTTGCAAATTAAAATGTTATCCAATTGAAAATGGTATCTTCTTAACGTTAACCCCCGAATTAATCAGTTGCCATCGGTTCATATAGGCTAGTGATGCCTTTATACAGTCCTGGTGCCAAAATCAACATTGACTAAAGTTAAACGCCATTTCTCGTGCAGGACAAACACTTTGCAACTCGTATAGGCTACTAACGTTAACGTTACTGCAATGCATTTTGTCTGGTTGCAGCCATGTGCACCACTTTCCTTTCTATAACGTTGTTTTTCCTAACTCACCATTTGTAGTTTAGTACGTTGGTTATATCTCCCCGACATTTGAATTATCCACATTTCGCTCAGTTCACAACAAACTTGCCATTTTCTGTCACACGAGACAGTTCGCGGTAAAATACTGACGCGGGAAAATGTCACGTTCATTCCACGCAACCAGTGTCTCTGACGCAACGCAGTTGGGCTGGCTCAGAGCGGTATGGCTCAACACTGATTTAGGCGGAGTCTTCCTTTAGACTACTATTTCTGATAGGCCAGAGCGTGGTAGGCTACCTAATATTCTCCTACGGAGAGGAGAAAGACACATTTGTAATTCCCACGTCTTCACACGCTAATGGGAATAAAGTATGGCATAGGCTAGTGACTTGCCCGGTGACTCGTTAATCAGCCTATGGACCTGGGGTGCGTCTCTAGAAAGCAACGTTGGCTAACAACGACGGTGGTTTGGATCGTTCGTCCTTTCACTCGCACGTTTGCTGTGTCTACAAACGAAAATTTCCGAACAATCGCACAGACAATCGTACTCATGGTCGCAAATCTCGCTCAGGGGAACGACTGCCTGAGAGCAGTCGTTCCCTCCATCGTTCGGTAATTCTTCATAGTTCCAGCCGGTGGCAGTAAAAAAAAACTTGTCTGTATATGGTGCCAATGAGTTGCCTAAACACAATTCAGAAAGTTTGCTTTCTGATGCAAAAAACATTTGTAGCCTAGACTATGTCCTTCAGGGAGGGGGAATGAGAGAGGCATTTGATAGCCTAGACTGCACTTTCCAGTTGCATTCTGTCTCGTTCCGACAGGCATTTTATTGGTAGGCCTAGATCTGTCCATTTACCGAGTTGCTCCTTATCAGAGAGTAAGCAGGTGTCATGTCTCATTATAGCGTCACGTCGGTGGGTCAAACTTACCGACGTGGACTAGTACGCAGGCGGCCGGGGTTCATTCTTGAGCTTTTTCTTAATTATATTTTTAGCACAACTCCTCAATAAATTTCTTTAAAAGCCCGCTCTCATTTTGAAAGTAAACTACATGGATTTTGTCCACGATCGCAAAAAAACCAAGGGTGCTTTAAAAACAAAAGCGGGCAAATTCGTCAAGATATGAACTCCCAACCTTTCAATAATGAGTCTGACACTTTACCACGGGACCACTGGTTAGGCAGAGGGTATTAATGACATTTGATATAAGTCTAATTAGACAAAACAATCATATTCAGAATAAGCTACTGCATCCGTCAAGAATTGAACTCTCAACCTTGCCAAGACAAGTCTGAGGCGCTACCACGAGACTATTGACAAGACAAATCTTACTGAGACATTTGATGAACTTAGACAAGCATTCATATTTCGATAAAAAGCAATCTTTGGCTTAAATTAAACAATGCTTGGATGAAAATTACTTTTAATGTCAAATTCAGGGCAGACTTTTTAATAAATTCACCATAATGACAACAAACAACCTATACAGGCAGACTGGTGCTGGCAAAATAGACTAACACATCTCAACCAATAGTATTTCTCTCTGCTTCAACAACGACTTCGTTCCCGTGAACGAACGATATGGGCAAATGCGATGAAGGAGCGAGGTGTTCTAGACACAGTCGCAGCTGGATCGTTCTCTGTGTCGTACCACTCTCGTACCACCATCGTTTAGCAACGATTGAGCTAATCTTTGTAGAAACGCACCCCTGAGCCGTATTTGTGGACTATGATGGATGTCCTAAACAGGGCCGTTTCAAGGTATTTGGGGGCCCCATGTAAACAGGGGCAGCCCTAACCCTAACCCCCTGCAGAGGTCTATCCTGTTTTGGAAGCATTTTTAAGCGATTTCCTGTCCTTATTGAACATTTAGCATTGGATCTACTTACTGCACCATATGCTCTAGTTTAATATGCCTATTTCGTCATAGCTTAAAAATTGAGTATATGGCAGCCTTTATTCATTGGCAGCCTTTTTTTTTTATGGCAGCCAATGAATGTCTCCGCTAATTGCGGTATAGCACTTCTCACAATAACGCAGGAAAGGCATAGAATGCGGGACAGGATCTATTTCTGACGTGACAAATTTAAAATTACCATGTCTTTCCAAATATGCTACAGTTGGCGCTATATTAGTTTCTCATGAAATAATAAAGAGGGAATTGAATTCGCCCCAGGTTTACCCAGAACTGCCAGTTGGCCAGAATACACCCAGCTCTACACAGGAAAATTGTGCTGCTGTTCACCAGTAGATGGTGACAGAGGACCATTTAGCAGAGCGGTAGGCTATAGCAGAGCGGTAGGATATCTCTATGGCTCTGGGCTATGGGCCAGAGAGCTATGCATAGTCTGGATAGAAGAAGTTGGGACATGTCTTAATGCATGTTAATTCATGTTAATAGACATGAAGGAATCATGTTAATTTTAAACACTGATATAACTGATAGTTGTAGTCCAGCCAGAATATTAGCATTTGAAAAGCTAAGTTGCAGCCCTCAAGTAGGTTCTGTTTATGTTGTCATTTCAAGTGGTATTCGTGTTGTTATTATTGTCAAAGCCTCATTGTGCTTCCGAAAAATGTCATGACAAGGTCAGAAATAAAACAAGGATATGTTTTGGAGATGCTTTTGAAAGATGGAGACGAAAAGATTGTAGTAGGCTACCTATTTTGGCCACAATCCTACACACAGCTCTTTTAAAATATAGTAGCCTAACGTAAAAAAAAAAAAAAAAAAAAGCCTAGTGTCTCCCAAGTCTATTGGGATGATCTAACTGTTGGAACACTACCAGCAGGATATTTTTTACTTGTGAAGATTGGTTGATCACATTCTGGTTTCTGTGTTGGATTTTGTTATAACTGATCATGCATCAATGGGCTGCATCCACAAAGGTACTACTTGCAACTGCCACTCAGCTGTACACATAGGAAGTGTCCAATTTCACACTTTTACTTTTTAGTTGTTTGTAGGAACTGCACAGTCCCAATTGCACTTACAGCATGACAGTGACAGAATTGCATCCAAATAAAAAAGACAACACTGAAATGGAAATGATGGTTTTAATCCAGTTAATTTCTTTACAAAACTTAAGGTGTTCTCTGATCACATTCAGTGACCTAATTGTCCCCAAACACATATCTACACTCCAAAATAAATACTCAGTACATAATGTAGACACAAGTGACACACAAACTAACCTTAACCTTGCACATGAATGGGAGTAACATTAAAATGAAGTAGGCCTACAGATGATCAAAACAGTCAAGAGCCCTTTGGTTTGATACTGAGAATTCAGGCAAATTCCTGGAACATTCTGAGATTCTTAAACATTCCATGATGGTAAACTGAAATGTATCAATTTGCACGAGGCCCACAAATTGGGAAGACCACAAGATAAAAATGGTTTTACATGCTTGTGCGTGAATATTCTAAAAGCTTCTATCTATTAGGGACTTCCCCAAAATGTGGGCCTCCCATGTGCATTATTTGAAATAAAGTGCATTTAGATACGTTTTAAATGTTATTAGGCTACCCATTTTTATTACAAATGTTGTTACCCATCAAATGGATAAATTCAATGCATTTTATTGATAGACTGTTCAGTTTACTATCTTGGAACGTTTTAGAATCTCTCATTAAAACCATTTTGATAGTTTTAGGTCCTCACACATATTTGCACCCAAAGACAATGAAGCAATATCCATTGCAGTGTAACACAATTCAATTTCAAAATTTTTGGTTGTTCAATATCTTGAAGCCATGAGCCAGGTAGAAGCCATATAAGCCAGATTGCCATGTACACCAAGAACAACAAAATGCTTTAACCAGTTAAGATGACTGATTTCAATTCAATAACAGCCACATCTTGATCCATCATGCTCATTGGGCCAGGAAGCCTGAGTGTGATGACTCACATGGAAGGCTACTGTATCCCTTATTCAGGATTTCAAGATGAAGTGACTTCTCCATTGGCTTGTCTGACACTGCTACAGGAATGGATATATGAACAAAAATGGCATTTCCATGGAGACCACCAAAAAAAGAAAGACATCAACAAAAACTAAATCACAATGTAAATCAGTCCACCTTAATTCATATGGTCTAGATCAGCTTTCAGATCATCTAAAGTATCTGACCTTGTACCAAAGAGGACCATGACATTACATGCTGTAAACAGTGAGGAAACCCTACTTTGGTAGTCTAACAATCTAGAAATATGGCATTTTTTTTAGTATTGAAACGTGTAGAAATAAGTGGGGAAATGAGTACAGTACAGACCAAAAGTTTGGACACACCCCCTCATTCAATGTGATTCATTTATTTCCTGGACAATTTATAGCCTATTGTAGATTCTAACTAAAGGCGTCAAAACTATGAATGAACACATTATGAAATTATGTACTTAACATAAAAGTGTGAGGTAATGACAAAATTTTGGACCTGAACCCGATCAAGATGGTTTGGGGTGAGCTGGACCGCAGAGTGAAGGCAAAAGAGCTGACAAGTTCTTAGCATCTCTGGGAATGAATAACTGTTCAAGACAGTTGGAAAACCATTTCAGGTGACTACCTTTTGAAGCTCATCCAAAAAATAAAAAGAGTACAAAGCAGTTTTCAAAACAAAAGAAGGATACTTTGATGAAACAAGAATATAAAACATGTTTTCAGTTATCTCACACTTTTCTTTGTAAAGTACATAATGCCACGTGTTCATTCATAAGTTTGTTTATTTTGTAGATTGTCACTGAAGGCAACAGTCATGAAAATAAAGTAAATAATTTAATGGGAAAGTGTGTCCAAACTTTTGGTCTGTACTGTATATCGGGACAGTAACATACCGCCACTGTCAAGTTTTTTTTT